>JAGKTI010000138.1:75240-91460 GCA_018397915.1 Birgus latro
TACAATACAAGTTCTTCACACACACACACCTCTCTATATAGTGAGATGTGAGGCGAATTTTAGCTAGGGTGCTCTCTCCTTAGAAAAATACAATCAACTGGGTGTATTATAAAGACTGAGAAAGGTAGACTGGATGACACAACCATGTGTCTTTGTGGGGAGAGAGAGAGAGAGAGAGAGAGAGAGAGAGATTCTGTTAAGGCAAAGATTTTTTCTTTTTTTTTAAATGTAAGGAAGAAACCAAAGTCCAGCCTGCAAGATTATTCCCTTCAAAAAACAAAGTAAGAGGAAGCCAAATTCAAGATTGCTAGAGAAGATGTGGCTCTTGTGTCAATGAATCTGGCTCTCTGGGTGATATTAGGAGGAGTTTGTAGTGCAGATGTTAGCTAGATTGCATGAGTGACTGGAATAATATCATGAGCTGTTATCCTTATCATCCATCTATTTAAGCACACTAAAACGAGGATAGTGAGATGGATATGTACTGCCATGCTGAGTGACAACAGTGTGTGCTACAGAAAGAGGATGTTTACGGTAGAGAGTGATGGTGAGGCGATACATGCAGACTGGCTATTGTAGTTTGGATATGTGTAATGAAATGGTACAAGATGATTGTGGTTTGGACATGTCATGAGTGGGTACAAGCTGATTAAGGTCAGAAAAAGTGTAGTGGAAGAGTTTAGGATATATGAGTTGGTAGAGGCTGACTGTCATTTGGACATGTGTAGTAGATGGGTTTAGAACATGTAGTGAGTGGGTGTGAGCTGATTGTGGCTTAGATATGTGTAGTGGATGAGTTTACGACATGTAGCAAGTGGGTGGGTGTAGGTTGATTGTGATTTGGACATGTGTACTGTAGTGGATGAGATTAGGCTGATGGTGGTTTGGATGAGTAGTGACTGTGTGATGGTAACCTGGAGAAGCTCAGTACAGGTGTGGAAGGGAAGGCCTCTACTGACACACTTAGGAAAACAAGAGGTGAGATCCTGAGATAGCAGGTTAGGGTTAGGGCGCTGAACTGGTATTGTGTGAGACATTATTTAGCGAAGAACAGTGATCATGTGAAAAAGGCTGACCTGTGTAAGTAAGGAATGTTACCTTATAACATATCTTTGTTTTTGAAACACTGGGGCTTGCACTCCATCTCTCATCTACACTAGCATAAAGAAAACATGAATCAATTACTATAACAAGTCCTTCCTAACTTAGCATGTTTGACCTCTTCAGTCTACAGATGAATTATTTACATTTTATTCTTGCTTCCTTCAGATTTTATTCAGTTTAGGATAGAATTTTCAAATGGGAGGGGGTTAGATTATGAACTAGATAAACCTCTTCAATATGAGATGCCTTTCCTAACCTGAATAAAATAAACTGGTAGAAACAAGAATGAACTGAGAGGGACATTACCTGGATTCAACCCAACCTAACCTTACCTAACTCAACCTAACTTAACCTAACCTAATCCCATTACATACACTGCACTGGCAATTACAAATCAAATCAAGCTGGATACTTAACGAGGTGCAGAGACAGTGGAATTTAGAGTTAAGCATTCATGACAAATAATGAAGACAGTTGTAGGACAATCCCTGCCGGTACAGTATTAGAGTGAGTCTTCCATACAAACTAGGTGTGTTTCCTGTGATAAAAAATAATTTGTTTATCAAGTACTTGCTTTGGCTCAAGGGCAGCCATCAATCTTGACTCAAATAAGTAGAAGCTGATTCAGCATAATGAAAAGACTCTTAACCTTTTGAGTATCAGGCCAGTGGTTCAAAGCTAACTCACTTATGGCCAATTAATTTTATGTATGTCTGTGCAAAAGGTTTCTTGTGTAGCAGACGGTAATATAATGGGACCCGCCTGTACAGTCAACCCTCAATATATTAGACGAATCGAGGGAAAGGCCAACAACAGACCCGATAGTTTGATACAGCCATGTTGGTTAAGGTGGTCTGTAATGACCCCTGATTCAATTTACACTTCAACTTGTTCAGTGGATACTTAATAGAATTATACTTGTTTGAGGAGTTATTTAATTTTGTCAGGAATTAGACCCTGGTAGTCTCTAGAGATGGATATTTCAAATCAATAATGAACAACAGAACAGAAAGGGCAACAAAAATTTCTCTTAATTGGCCTTTTGTTTGGTCTGGCAGCCATATTTCCTCGAAAAATCAATCTTTGGTCTGATATATTTAAATTTTGTTTGTTATGTTCACATGTCGCTAAAACCAAAGTTTAGATTAATGAGGTTTGATATAATGAGAGAGGGCAGTGCTTTATGTTGGGAAGAGGGCAGTGAAATGGCTGGGGACATGGCGAAACGGAGGTGATTTGTTTGTGGCCACCCCTAATGGGATTAAGGCATCTGGCTATAAATGGATAGATAGATAGACAGATATAATGAGGGTTTACTGTATTTAAGAGTCAAAATATCTACATCAGCTTGCCCTTAACACTGTGGAAAAACTACAACTTGTATACCAAAGCTTAGATTTTACAATGTATTATTTTATATAAAAAAAGGAATAAATGCTTTAAAGATTTATTTATTAACAGATGGTTTGTGGGTAAAACTCACCCCTCAGAATTTATGCAGTATTTAAAGAGGATCTGAATATACTAAGCTATTTGATCCTGTCTATAGATAAATCAAAACACTGATTTTCAAAACTTGGCCACCCTTCACTGGATGCAGTGTATGGCCAGATAGATAAATGAATATATAGACTGATGAACTGGGATTGATGAGAATGTTAATCATATACAGATAGATAATTTTATGCAGTACAGATGATGAATATTGGGGTCACTGAAATGTTATTACAGATTAGACAGAGATAAATACAGATTCCTCAAAGGGATTACTTGATCAAAATACTAGCTCTCTCTGGCTCCTATGACTCACTCTCAACTAAATAAATTAATCTGGTGTGAACCCCAAAATACTGAGGCCTTGAGTGATGTATTACACTATAGCAAGTTTTTTATATATCATACTTTTATCCTGGTACAAGGTCATATAACGTGACCTCAGGTATAAGGGACTGAATAGGGAGGTTGCTGGTGATCAAGCAATGTGGAAAGCCACGATTAGGTGACCAAGGCCAATGCATGCATGTTGGAGGACTTATAAGCAGTACGAACGATTGAAATTTATCTGAGTGTTGTCAGTCCCTGCTTCAAGAGACACACATATGTACTGCTGCCTATTCTGTGTCCTTCTGTGTATGTTTGACTGACCATACTTCCCAGTGGTTGGCAGTGAGCCTCCCATACCCTCTTGGGACACTACAGTACAGTTCTTATGGCATTTATGTTAGCAAGGTGTTAGGGGAATTTTTTTTAAAGGTAAATGAGAAAAAGGGTGACACTGGCTTGCTGGTCATAAGATGGTAGACCTTAATGTTTCTTTTTTCCTATTTTTTCTTTTCTTCTCTCCCTCTCTCTTTTCCTCAAATAGATACAGTCTCTCTCTCTCTCTCTCTCTCTTTTCCCCAAGCTTGTACACATTACTCAAGGCCTCCGCTGTAAAATATAGAAGGCAGCATGACCACAAGAGAGTTAATATTATAAGAATCAGGTAGTCCTTCTTTCCCACCAAAACAGCATTACATTCTCGCCTGTCTGTAATAACAATACTAATACTGTAGTTCCTTTAATTGTAGTTTGTGTGATTTTTGCCATTTTGATTTTGTGAAGCTTTGGTGATTGTTTTTTTATCTGCATTATATAATCTTTAAGATTTTGAATTAGTCTAGCTGGTATATAAATGGAGGAGAAATTTGGAAAGCTATTTTATGAGCAATACAGAACAATTTAGGTCTTTGTAGAGAATGTAGTTAGTGAAGAGGCTTTCCCCCCCCCCTCCAAAGCTCCAGACCTTCTTTTATATTCCAGTTTTGATGATGTAACATTAGAAGAGGTATTCTTTAAAACAAGAGTTTGAAGGGGAAGGCAGACAAAATTTCTGACTTCACTGATCCATTTAATGACAGATCTTTAGTATGCTGAAATGAGATGAAGGGATGGGATGGAGAGATATATGAGAGAGGGTGTGTGAATTGGAGAAAGGGCATCCTATTGGCCGAGGAAAGGGTGACATGGAGGTGATTTGTTTGTGGGCACCCCTTATGGGATTAAGTGTTGCAATATGCAAAGATAGACAAACAGAATAAATTACAGGGATATGGGGGAAAAAACTATGAATGCCGTGAGAAAAAAATGTCATCATAAGGAAATGGTTAATGGAGAATATGTGAATTTTTAAAAAAGAATGAAATGCCTTAAGATTATAATAAATAATCTTGGGAGTCTCTTAAGAACTACATATTCATACCAATATAGATGAATCTAAAAAATATTATGTACTGTGGAAAACAGAAAGAGTTTGCATGCATCGATAAGTATACTGAAAATTTAAAACATAACAAAATAATAATAATAACAATAATGACAATAATAATAATAAAATCAGGTTCTGCCTTCCCCAGCTCCATCTGTGCTTAAAGAATGCTGCTATAAATATCTAACTGTGCATAATGCTTATAGCCAAGATGTCAACAAATCTTTACTAGATTATTTTGATTTATAACTCCTACAGCAAATCCTCAATTCTATGCCTACAAACCATTTCATATTATTATAAGCAAAGGTCCATTATGCATAACTCATATAAATCCATAAATGTGTAACTCATATAAATCCATAAATTCTGTTCTGAAAAGCACTTACTTTACTTTTTTTTTCTACAATGATCCACACACTGATCTATCACACTGTAATTACAAAGCTGTGATCTCTGTAATACTGTAATTCCCAGAATGAAAGATTAATGAAAATGTAGATCTTTATAGCATTATAAATTTCTCTTGATGGCTGCATTTTACGATGATGGATCTCTAAATTAATCTGTATATCACCACAATTACTATACACTGATCAAAAGGCTTTCAAAAAAAGGATCTGCTTCCCCATAATGATTGCTCTGATCTTTACAGGGGCCAAAAATACACTGGTTATGCATTATGGATCTCTAAATTAATGTACATACAGTATCATCAGAATTATATTAATCAACAGGCTTGCAATATATGAGGGCCTCCTTGCCCATTACAATAATTCCGATTTCCAGATGGTTATAAAATACACTGGTTAATTTTTATGCAGGATGGACCTCTAAATTAATCTATACATGATTAGAATTATTTACTTCATAAGGCATGCACTATTGGGGGATTTGCTTCCTGTAGCCAGCATTCCTTTGATTGTTAATGATTATATCCAGTTGATGCCACTAAAACCACAGCTGTTATTGTATATACTGTACTGTACTAATAACAAGTACTGTAGTTGCTTCTCTCCACATATAAGTACCCTGTTATATTTACATTTTAATCTCTTCAGTACAACATCTACTTAAATTTAAAATCGTGTGACAGTAGCAATGTAAATTAACTAGACAGTGGCAGTTTAAAAAATTCCTATAAATTTATTAGATGGCAGCAGTTTTAAAATTTCTATCATACAGGTCATGGAAGGCCTTCAGTGGTGGCACTGACATACTGTAATGGGGTCGCTCAACCGCCTGGCTAAACGAACATCCCTCAATTCCCTCCCTATTCCCCCAAAAGCATGGTGGACTGCAGGAGATGGGAAACGTCAGTTCGTTGTCCGCTGGGTTCACATTCCCCTGGGGTTACAACAACAACTTTTATGCATCTTTTATGGAGGAAAATGGTGATAGGAATTTTAAAAGCTGCCACCACACTAAGGCTTGTCTTCCTGTCAGTTAAGGAAGTTCTCTAACACCTTTTCCAAACTGATTTATTTTTGGATACAGCTGTCTAATAAAAATTTTATACATCATTTATGCAAAGTATGGTGATTTTAGAAAGACTTGAGTAAAACAGATGAGGACGGCAAGGCGCAATCGGCAAATTGAATCCAGTAGGAAATGGTATAGCAAGTATAAAGATTCTAGAAAGATTTAAGTATAACAGAAGAGGACAGCAAGGTGTAATAAGCAAAATACATCGCTTAGGTGAAGGTGTTAGGGAGCTCCCTTAACATGCAATGCAAGAAGGTCTGAGTCACCGAAAAGCTGAATAAAGTTTCATGGAAGTAAGCATGTTAAAATCTGCCTCGGAAATGATTGTTAAGCTGAGGAATATTGCCCAGAGGTAACAGTTTCAAGATGGATAGAAATGTACTGAAGAGGTTAAGTACAGCCATAAGTTCTGTAAATAATGTATACAGTGTGCTCGAGTGCCTTAGTACAGTGTAATGTACTGTACTGTTTGACCTTTATTTCATGCTTTCTCTCTCTCTGTTCTATAAAGCATGAAACAATATCTGAGTCTTATTAATTCATGGAACACTCTGGAAATGTTGAGTGAGACACAGACGCAGGTTAGAACTTGATTTCTTTATTTTCTCTAATGTATCAGGCTACCCAGAACCCATCTTCTGAGAGTCTGTGTAACCCAAAAAGTTAGAAATAATAAAGAATTCAAGCTCTAACCTGTATCTCTCTCTCACTCATCATTTCCACTTGTTGTACTGGATTATCTACTTGCTAATTTTTCCCCAATTATGCACCTGACTTTTATGTCCCTACAACACACGGTTCTAGGGTGCAATATATATATATACATATTTTTTTTTTTACTGCAAGGAAGAAGGAACCAAAAGCCAGAGGCCTGCAAGATTGTTCCTTCATAGAAAAAAATACAAACAAAATAACAGAGCCAAATTCATGATCAGTTCCTTTCCAGATGCCTGGACACCCTGGACACAGCCGTTTAAAAGACTGTAGGCCATAGGCAGTACAAAATACAGACAAAAGGAAGTCAGTTCCAGAGCTGACCTATTGCATACATGAAGGACTAGGAGCTGACCTACTGCATACATGAAGGACTACGAGTAATGGTTAAATCTTGTATTAGAGAGGTGGACAGAAAAGGAATGAGATTTTGCTGCCTGGTGGGTGCCACGTGCCCACTGTAATGGTGGAGGAATGTAAGAAGACAGTTCAGAGGAGCAGTGACCATTGCAGTGGCAATAGAAAAGTGATAAAGATAACAGTGCAGCAAAGGGACAGAGGTTGAAGGAAGCCAGGAAGAAGAGGAGAGATATGAGACAAACAGCCGTCCCTATACTGTACTTCAACCAAAGAAGGTAGTAACAGGTTTGAATATGGAGTTTTCCTCCTTAGTTTGACAGTATCAATGGTCAAGGCAGCTCACACAGCATCTCTTCCTTACCAGTTTAGTTCTGCATGTACCTTATTAGTGATTCCTTCCATGAAAGTTATGCAGTCTGCACTGTTTATTAAAACAGTATAAACAGAATACAAGAGACAAGTAAGGTACAGTATAAAAAAAAAAGACAACCACATGACCCCAAGTCTTTGCCTATGTACAAGCCTCATCTACAAGAAAACAGGCAAAGTATGTCGTATTCCTGACTTGGAGGGCTAACGGGTGCTACACCTTGCCCAAGGGTGACCCGGGACTATGCAGGGCAGGGATGTCCATCTTCCCTGAGCCAGACATATCACACGGCCGCATACCCAGAAAAAAAGGAGGGGAAATCTGACTAGTAACCACAGAGAATAAAGGGTAAATTTGACTAGCAACCAAGGATACACTCCAGACACAAACTAAAACCATTCCTTTGACTTAAACCCTTGCAGACCATATCACGTTGGAGAGAGAGAGGGGGGGGGGGAATGCCTGCCTTCATGTGGTGGCACTGACATAAATGGGCAGCTCCACTACACTGTTATACAAGCATCCCTCAAATCCCTTCCTATCCCATGAAAGGAAGATGGTGAACAGCAGGAGAGAAACAACTTCAGCCTGCCTTCCACTGGGTTCACACTTTTGATGTATCTAAGGGTATAACTACAACATATTCTACCTCAACATATCTATCTACCTATCTACATCAGTCTATCTACTTAATACCACATGCCCATCTATCTACATATTTACTACCACATACCTACTCCCACAGTTCATCCAGTGTCCCCAACCACAAAATCTAATTTCTCTCATACCTAGCCAGCTCAAGGAAGAGTTATTTCTGGCTATCAATGTTTTAGGGATATGGTCTGGTCCTATGAACTATGGTAAACCTCATACTATGGCAATTATTCATCCTCACTTACTACACTATTGTCATTTTACCTTAACTTGGCCCAGATTTTTTTCTTTTGCAGAGTATTTCATGTAGATCAATGAGGGAAAAAGAAAGTACCATTCTTCAACTCTGTCCTTTTTATAGAACTGGCATCATATTCTGGTGCTAATCTATTATTACAGTTTTAGGCCAAGTTAGGGAGAAAAGAGTATAGTTTCACCACTCTGCGCTGCTGCTGTGGTCCGAGGTTCATCTGAAATATGAACTCACTGGATTGCAGGCTATGTTGCCCTTCTCCTGTAGTGCAACATCCTCTTTTTGGGATCTAGTGAAGTAGTTTTGGGACATTTGGATAGCCAGGCAGTTAAGCATTCTGGTTATATCAGTGCCATCACTTTGAAAGGCAGTGATCCATGTTTATGCTCTGCAGTTGTGTTCATCTCCCCATTTGAATCACTTCTTCATTTCACTACACTGACAGAAGGGTAACTTGTCCAACTGACCAGTGGGAAATAATTATGCAGATTTTAAGACTGTTTACCCAATGTTGATAACAAACTGATGTACACGAAGGGGCAGGAGGAAAGATCCGATGCATAATTAAGGCTAAGAACAATCCAAATGTCTCAGGTTGAACTTTGTGTGTGTGTATGGTACTTACGACTGAGTTTCCTGCCAGAGAGTGATGACTGTCTGGCTTGTTTAAGGGAGTCAGCATTAATGTATTTCTGTATTGAAGGTAAAGTATAGTATTAACAACCAAGCAGTGGCATTCGAATGAGTGATGACTGCATGGTATCAGGGAATACATTATCTAGTTTATGCTCAAAACCAGATGCTTGAAAATAAATGCCTATCTCCGTATATAGCCTGATGCCTTAATTCCAGAAGGGGTGGCCACAAATAAATGACTTCCATTACCTTGTACTCCACCATCAGGCTGATCTCTCTCCAGCTCACACCCTCCTATCTCTTTCTATCCCATTCATCATCTCCACAGGCTCCCATTCCCCTTTCCACTCACTCACATACACTCTTCCAGTCAGTTTCATTCTCCACTCTCTCCACATGGCCAAATCGTTTCAAGTTTCATCTCCAAATACTTTTTTAACACATCATCATCATCCGGACTTCCTTTCCCACCCCAGGGCAGGGTGAGGTGTAGCACATCCAGGCAACCTAAGTTTGCCCAGTCCAATGGACCACGCTTCCATTCACTCATCATTCAAGCCCCCGGAATCTTGGCTCTATTGGATACGCCAAAAACATTCACCACATTCTGTAGTCTCACATAAATGTATCCAGTAGAGTCTTTTAATACATGCATGCTTAAAAAAATATATCATGGGTGAAATAAAACAACACTATTGCTTATCACCTATATTCAGTTTGTAACTTGTAAGCTTGGAATGTATATCTTAAAGACTTGAATTGCAGAGTAGAGTCACCATCCCAAACCAGTGCTGGGAATAATAATAGGGATAATAATAATGGTAGGTCGTGGAACCAACTAAAAAAACCTTCACTATACATTCCAAGAAAATACTGCTTGATTTTACTTATTTTAAAGAGAGATTAAGTTGCTCCTGCCGCAATGTACCAAATTTCTGGCTCATGAGGATTACAAATAGGCGTCCTTGTAAGTATTTTTGCACAGTGAGGGATAAAAATAATGATCCACCTTGATGTAATATATGAGACAGATTATGAAGACTTCCAAATCCCACTGATGCTGTACAGTATATGGAGACCAACACATTTCTAAATAAATAATGAAGGTTTTCTAATTTGTTAAAAAGTGGATCATCATTTCTGTTCACAACTGCACATAAAATTTAACAGCTATCAATGGTTTTTCTTTTAACCACTTCACCCCAGATTTGTCCCTTCTGTTTTACTCCTGCCATTTCCCAATGATTTTATTCAACTTATGGCAGGCCTTTCAAATCGCAGGGGTTAGATACAGCCTTGATAAACCCTTCACTATGAGAGGCTTTCCTTAAGTCCAATAAAATAATCTGGTTCCAGCATAAATAAAACAATACAGACATCACCCAGGATCAAAGGGATTAAAAAAATAAAGACAAAGTCTAGACATTTTTCCTGGCATGTACAGTTCATTACAAGTCAACTGAAAAAATGATACAAGTGTTTGTGCTACCTGGAAATGCAAGAGAAAAAAATTGACCAAACAGCGATATGAGACAAGATGGTAAAAAATGTTCATCACGATACATACACAACAGTCTAGTGGTTAAACTGTTGAGGACTGCAGTTTAAAATATCAAACTTGTCATTAATACCCTCAGTACCATGATGTCTGAGTCTATGTCCTTGCTACCTACAGACAATTTTATTCAGCTTATGGGACTTCTCTTAGTTATAGACTCAAGCTAACCTGAATGTGAACCCAGTGGACTGCATACTGAAGTCCACCATCCTCCTTCTGGGGTACAGAGAGGGAGGTGTGGGATGTATAACCCAGCAGTGGAGGTGCCTGGTTATATCAGTATCATCACATGAAGGCATCCCTCTCTGGCACCAACCTCTTACAAGGAAGAGATTAATAAAGAACATAGCATGAAGTGTGTATCACAACCTCTTACAAGGAAGAGATTAATAAAGAACATAGCATGAAGTGTGTATAAATGTCTCCCTTAAGCTGAGTATAATCATCCAAAAATAACCAGATAACAAAAGAAGGTCAGACGTCACAGTACTAAGGCCTTGTTTAGGTGGCACAGGAGGCTTCATAGCACCTTTTCCTTAGCTACTTATTTTAACAGCCTACAGCCTAATATTCCCTTGCCTGTTATCTATATCACTTTCCTATCAACACAGCTTGCATCAATAACATACAAGAGGATACTGGGGTGTTATGTAGAATAAATCACTAAGGAAGAGGCATTAGGGAATCTCCAAAAGCCACATATAATAGGACCCAGAAAGCATTTAAAAAAAATAATAAATAAAATAATTACAAAAAAAAATCTGCCTTTCCTAAAAACAAAACCAAAACTGCCTGGAAGAGTGCAAGGATGAATCTGGGCACTACTGATGTGCTTGATGAGAGATATAACATTTATAATAGAGTTTCCCACCCCACAAAAAAAAAAAAGTAACAGGGACTCACTCACACACACTAGTACAGTATGGGATTTGTCAGGCCTACAGATTTAGGGGGGCATTCTAGTATGCTTAGGAAGCTTACTAACACCTCTTCCTTCATGATTCATTTCCAATTCTGCTGCATTACTGTACGCTCATGTGTTATTCATGCAATCTATGTCGATACTGAAAAGACATAAGAAGCAAACCAGAGGATATTAATGAGTAGTTTGGAATATAAATCAATAAAGAAGAGGTGTTAGGGAGCCTCCATAACCAATAAGAATATGGGCCTTAATGTCCCAGATACGATGACAAAGCCAAATTATACAGAACGTCCCACAATTTATTTCATTTATTTTTGAGACTTCAAATTATTATGAGCCTAATTCTGAGTATAAAATGCTACATTAACACTGCTCCAGTGCTCAACCATTTCACAGATACAATTACTGATGACTTAAGGGTTAATTATATTTTTACCCATGAGGTCATCAGTAACTGCAGCTCCAAAATGGCTGAGAATTACCGAATGTCCATATAGCAATTTTTACACCAAAATCGACCTTGTTTCTCAAAAAAATCATGTTGGACACCCTGCTTAGCCAATTCAAAGTTAAAATTACACTCAGTTCTAACCTACACCCTTCTACACCCATCCCTACACCCTCACCCTAACTCCATCACCTTTAAGTATAATTCTAGGCTGGGATTTTCAAACATACTGTATTTATGATGGGTTCCCTGTCAGATTAGTTTTACAGGATAGACAACAGCATTAGAATCTTCCTTGTCTTGCGTTCTTTCATTTTTTGGAGGATGAACGAATGCATTATGTCTTTCCCTGCCTTCTGTTCTTTTGTTAAAAATAATTCCTGATTATGAGATGAAAAACTGGAGAGAGAGAGAGAATCACAACATGACTCATTTGTAAATATGTTTAAGCAAACCACCTCTAATTTTGAATGGGTGAGGGTGTATAGGCAAGTGTAGATGGATGCAAGTCATGGCCAACTGCAAATTTAATCAGAAACGACAACTGGTGGCACAGGAGACTTAACACCTCTTCCTTAGCAATTTATTTTGCATTTTATAACTCAACATTCTCTTGCATGTTAGTGTACTGACACAGAATTGGTTTGGATCATATAGAGATACAAAGAATAGAATATTGTACAAGCCAGTCTTTATATAACATTACTCTTTCATTTCTGGTGCTTTACTGTATGTCGTAATGGCTCAGTCAACGTTATCAGTGTCTATTGTGCATCATTTATTCATTTCCTACTCCCATTGCCACAGCCATGCCCACACCAGCAGACAGTCAGAATTATGTGTCTATCCTGCATCAATTATTCATTTCCTACTCCCAATGCCACACCCATGCCCACACCAGCAGACAGTCAGCATTAGAACATCCATGAATGCTGATATATACAGATACAGATGTACATGAGCTTACACACAGGAGCAAGGATATGAAGCTGACTTACAAGCATGTGCACAGGCAGATATATATACAGGCTGACAAGAGCATATACAGTATATAGTATGTACTGACTGATGTACATGAGCATCCATAACACACACACACACACACACACACAAATATCCCTATTATAACACTTGACTAGATGGATAATATACACACCTCCACATACCCTATATGAGGGAACACAAACACACAAACATATGCCCATGACTAGATGAGAGTGCACACACACACACACACACACACACACACACACACACACACACACACACACACACACACACACACACACACACACACCAGGACAGCAGGAGTAAAGTCAGAATATAAACATCACAATGAGACAGTCTACACCCCTTCATTCCTGATTATTGTATTCATCACAAAAAATAATAAATGAATCAGTAAATATATAAATAAAATAAATCTACATACAGTACTCTACTTCTCAACAACATACTGTATTTTTGGCAATGGTTAACTTTAGCCCTGTTATTCTCATTCATGTGCAACAAATGTACCAGCAATCACACAGACAAACCCTCAACAGTCAGACAGTTAGGTTTAAAAAGCATCTGTAACAGACACGAGAATAAAGAAGCATAAAAGGTAAAAATAAATAACTGAGAAAGAGGTTTTATGAAGTCTCCCACGCTACATGACAAGCCAATATTACAATAGACTACAATATTTGGTGTGCAGCTCAACAGTGAAGGTCCTACTTAAGAATTTGATGATATAATGGCCAAGGAAATGGGGCTAGGAATGTACACTCACATCCTAAGGTCCCTCCACATTCATACCAAGCTTCACGGATGGAGGATTGGAAATTATTTTAACGTGTTGTATACAGGAAAATGGTTAGTCTCTCCTTGTTTATCATCATCATTACTTTAACCCAGTCATACAGACTTGTATTTGGCTGCTGTAGTCTGCTGTTGTTCAGTAAGTTAAAAATAACAACTCACCATATTAACATCTTTCCTTCCTAGTTAAAACTGTTCATAAACTGAATTGTATTTATGATCTCACTTGAACCTCATATTTTTCTTTGACCTCTAGTTCACTGAAGACTTGTTCAGTACTTTGATTAATCTAAGTCTGAGAATGGAGAAACTATTAATAAAGGGAACACATGAACAAGAAACTTTTTTTGATCTGCAGGTCTGATCCTAATCTCTTGCAGCTCTGGAAAAGAATGCATTAAACTTGTACTTCAATCTCGGGTTCATTTAGGGGTTTGTCACAAATCTAACCACTTGAATCTCTGAAAAACAATGGTATAAAAGAATGCTATAAACCTTTTCTTTTATCTCTAGTTCATTTAAAAGCTTGTCCCAAACCTAACCACTTGAAGCTGAGTACGAGGATGAGTGAACCTCTGGCCGTGAGTGCACAAGGTCACATCACTCTATGCTTCTTCTCTGCACTAAAAAACTCTAACAATGAATACAAATATCAAATATAAGTGGATTTCGGTGGACATTACATCAGTTCAGAAGAGTAACTCTAGGATATGCTTTAGTTGATGAATTGTTAACATAGTAGTAGTTATTATTGCTCTACCTAATTTTAACCCCTCGTATCAGAGTGACGTATTTTCAGCTTATTCCAACAGCTACCAATTTATTTGATTTAACCTAGGAAAGGCCTCTCATAATGAAGGGGTTTAAGGCTATGGGTCATTTCTAGGTGGCACAGGAAGCTTCACAGCACCTCTTCCTTAGTGATTTATTTTGCGTATTGCATCTTAACAGTTTCCTGAATGCTATTCATTTTCTTTTAGCATCAACATACTTCCCATCGGTAACATATATGATACTGAGGTGTAACATGCAGAAAAAATTTCTACGGAAGAGGTGTTAGGAATCCAATGCCACTCAGAATACAAATTTATTTTGCATATTACAATTTAACATTATCTTCCATGTTACTTATTTTCTTTCAGTATCAGCATACTTCCCAACAGTAAGTTGATACTTTGGTGTGACAAGCAGAATAAACTGCCAGGGAACATGTCTTAAGAATCCAGTGTTACTCAGAAATGACCATAACCCTTACCCCTCCAGGTCAAAGGTCAATCCTATGCCGAAAAAAATCACATGGTGGCAGGAAGAATAAACTAAAAACAATGCCACTGGGATTCAAAGGATTAATGATGCTACCATGAAGAAAAATTTTTGACACTTCAATCAACAAGTATGCAAATTTTTTTTTGTTTTCCGACCACTCCACTACGATGGCAACCCTTCGATTTCGTTCTTGCTGCCTCCAACATGTTCCACTCAGCTTTGGATTTTAGACTGGAGGGGCAAGATATAGCCTTCATTAACCCCGTCACTATCAGAGGACTGTCCTAAGTGTTAATCTTTGTAATGAAAAAATGTAGATGGTTCACTGTGACATGCGGGAATACTGGGTGGGAGGGAGACACAGGTAAAAGCTTGAATTTTTTTTTTCTCTAATGTTTTGGGCTACACAGAAAGGTTAGAGCCCAAAACATTAGAGAAAGTAAACAAGACACAGGTTAGAGCTTGAATTTTTCATCTGATGTTTGGGGCTACACAGAACCCACCTTCAGAGAGTCTGTGTTCTATGTAGTCCAAAATGTTACAGAAAATACAGAATTCAGGCTCTAACCTGTGTCTCTCTTTATTTTCTCTAATGTTTGGCCTCTACCAATCTGTGTAGCCTGAAACATTAAAGAAAATAAAGAATGCAAGCTCGAAACTGCCTCTCTCCCACCTACCATTTCCAAAATGAAAAACGATGATAACAGAAGCCGTCCTTGTGAATAAAATCATTTGGAGTTTATGAGTGAGATGAATGAAGCAATGCACTGTCAGAGAATATACAAATCAATAACCACAGTGCCACACCTAACATTTCCAGAATGAAAAATGATGATAACAGAAGCCATTCTTGTGGAGTTTATGGGTGAGATGAATGAAGGAATGCATTGTCAGAGAATATACAAATGAATAACCACAGTGACAGAGTTAAGTAATTCACTAAGGTAATGTATTTTCCCTTCTACTCTGACTAACAAGTAGATATTTTATGGAATTCAGGAAACACCTCTCGTACTGAACCCGTTTATGAAGGCCATACCAACCACAATAGTCCACAAATTTCCAAAGCTGAGAAAAATAACATGGAGGTAGCAGGACTAAATAGCAAAAAAGATGGCATCACAGTGAAAAGGTCAAAAGGGATGCATATTTCTTTAAAACAAACATCTCACAACCATACTCACTTCATAAATCATTACAACAATTTCACAAAAGTCCTATACAGAATTATTATTATACACAGGATGGTCTAGACATTGCACCTCACTTGACACGTACCAGGTTGTGACTTGCAGGTTGTGGGATGGCTCAGTCTGCTAATATGGCTGTGTATGAGTGTAGGAGAGAGTTACCCATGTACTCTTCCTGTGTGTGTGTGTGTGTGTGTGTGTGTGTGC
>JAGKTI010000138.1:91557-120319 GCA_018397915.1 Birgus latro
GTGTGTGTGTGTGTGTGTGTGTGTGTGTGTGTGTGTGTGTGTGTGTGTCAATGGGAAGAACTCAGCTAACAGCCTGCAACATTCTCCCTTTCCAAAGAATACTGAACAAAGAGAAAGCCAAATAAATGATCCGATAATTCTGGGACACCTGGAACACTGCAGTAAAAATTAAACTGGAGGTCATAGGCAGTGGGAAAGACAAAATGAGAAAGAACAAGAGAGACAGAATGAGACAGAGTGTTCCAGAGCTGAATGGATGTATACATAAAAGACAGACTGGTATAAATGGGAGATAATGTAATGCATGAACATGGTCACAGACGGCAGAATATGGTGCAGGAAAGACAGTGGTAATGCTGACTGAAGAAAATGATGCAGAAAAGACAGTGGTAATGCTGAATGAACAAAATGATGCAAAGAAAGACAAGGGTAATGTTGACTAACTCATTCCCACAACATACGAGAATTCACCAGCTGAGAGACAAGTGGGGCGCAATATATAAACCATCCTGGGTATCATTAGGTGGTCTCAATGTACGTCCTATTATAGAGCAATTATATAATATACAAGAGAACTACCACAAAGAGGATTTATATTTCACCAGAACTTTCACTTGAATTTGTTAGGCTAATCCTAATATTTAAACCTGCCAGTGCGACGAGGTCTGTCTTCATTCCTTCCTGCTAATGCCACACTATTACAATCAGGTTGAGGAGGCATCAAATAGGGAATTAATGGAGCTTTGCAACGTTATTATACCCAGGTTAAGGAGCATATATTAGGGAATTTTTGATCTTACTCCCAAACCTTTCACTGTGAGAGATCTTAAAGGGCATCCCTCACAGTAAAGGTATTCATGGATATATTTCAAACCCCTCCAGGTATGAAGCATCTCCCCTAAAAAATAAAATAGATAAATAAAAAAAACGTGAGTCAAAGCAAGAAGAGATATAACACACCTATTTCATTCTTGCCATCTCTAAATGATTACCTTGGTTTTGCAGAAGCTTTATGAACTGCAGAGGCTAGACAGTATTCATGGTTATTGTTTCTAACACCTGCATCTCCGAAAAGCCAAGAGAAATCAAGCAGCAACAGCAAGAATAAATATAAAACATGTCTTTATTTATCTTTATTTTATTCTTGCTCTCTCCAAATAATTCCTTCTGTTTTACAGACTTTAACTGAGGTTATATAAAATCCTTCACTAAAAGGGGTGTCATACGACGAATCAGAATGTGTGGCATTTGCAAGAAGCAAACAAAAACAAGACATCCTCGCACTGATGGGGTTAAGTTTGTCCGGTGACCTCACTAGAAAAAATAACAAAAAAATTGGGCAAAATTTTTGAGATGGTCAGGCCACAACATGGAAGAAAACATCCTTTATGACTTACAGGCAAAAATCGTAATAACGCACCTCAAGCAAGTTTTTTTAATATCACAAGACTTGACATAGAACGACATCAGCAGCAGCGGCTTTGGTATCACAAGACTCAACATGTACCACATTTACAGTATCAAATATCTAGGGAGAAAAATTAAGGGACTCACTTGCCTATGACTCACAAACCACATTTTCCTCCTAGTTTGAAAAATGATGCACTTGGGGCTCCAGTGACGAATCCGACAAAGCCAGGTTCCCTCAGATCATAATTTTTCTTCTTTTCTTTCTATTATTTTCTGAACAATATTTGGTTTTATTCAAATTACAGTATTAGTAACAGTTCAACATCAATTTATTCATGATAGCTGTGTTCCTATTTTGATCTGGGTAACCCAAGAGTTTTATAAAACTGAGAAAAGTATCTACCCTGAGGGAGTTGATAATTATAATCCTTTGACCCTAAAACTGTGATGAAGATTTTTCCATATCAGTTTAATCAATTTCCAATATCTCAACTGCATATATATGAAACAAGCCTTTAACCTTCTCACAATAATGATATTTCTATTTCCCTTTATTCTTGCAAACTCACAGAATATTGTAATCAGTTACACGAGCCTTTTATATGTAATGGACTAGTAACAGTCCCCATTTCTGAAAACTACAGTACATATTTTATTTTCCTCCATCATTACTACCATACATTGCATCTTTTTTTTTTTTTGTTCCCCGCCAATCTATAGATGAATTTCTTTAATACATTCACTTGTTACTGAGTTACACAAAAACTAACACACCAACTTAAAACTCTGCATTTCCAATGATAAGAGTGCTTGTGTCTGCTTCCTCTTAATGATTTATGGTCAGCTTTCATGAGCCTCCTCATAGTGAAAGGGTGTGAAATAATCTACATTCATAATATCTATCATGCTTAGAGAACACCTCTTGCATGGAACATTCTCTCTGTCAATTTATAGCCAGACACCGTCATACCATAAGGGGTGGCCACAAACAAATCGCCTCCATGTCGCCCTGTCCTCTGTTATTTCACTGCCCTCCCCCCAGCCTGCACTCCAACTTACCCTCACATAATTTTTGTATGCTAAGAAGAGAACCCTCAATGTTCAAAAGCATATGGAATAACCTCCATCAACTCCTTCAAAAGTTTAGTCTGTGTTTTTTTTTTTTCCCATGCCATATAAAGAGACCCCTAGTATTAAAGGCATTGTTTTGGCTTAGGTGTCCTCGTCACTACAACCCCAAGCGTTCCAATAATGTTTCATGTTTCCTAGACACACTTTCACTAATAACTCGGCCAACAATAAAGAACACGCAATAGTCTATATCTCTACAAAACTGTGAGAGCCAGGAAACTTGTTATATATATCACTGTATACTCAATGAATACGGTACACTTTATCAGCTAATGGTCTTCACTATGTATAATTCTAAATACTGATAAACAAGTCATGCATATACAATGGCAAAACAACTCCTCACACACGCTATGCAGTCCAGCTCCGCAAATTACAACATTAAGTATCCACAGTAATAATAATTAATAATAATAATAATAATAATAATCATAATAATAACAACAACAGATACTCTCCTATGGTTGATCTATTTCCACCTGACAAAGATCCTTAACCCCTTTCAGCTCAGTTTATGGCTAAGTGTAATCAGATTTAATTTGACTAGTAATCAAGGAGATTCAACCTTACTTCTTAACTAAGGCTCACTGAGTTTCACACAATCATTGTATTCAAGCTGCAAGAGGTGCCCAGTCCCATCAGATGAAAACAAACCAACTATAGGGGTACAAAATAAAACCACATCCTATTACATAATTGAGTATTTTAGTATCGTACCAAACACAAAACAAACGTCGTGATAGCCAAGACAGTCCGAGTGTAAGGCTACTGATAAAAATAAAACACTATCTTAACCTATGTGAGATCCAAAATTCTCCAGATTTGTGACTACAAAAGGCATATATAAATTAGAGAAAGAGTTAAACTAATCCCATGTTACCCCCCCTTGAGATGTAGGGACAAAGGTTAGGGAGGGTTGACGGAACAGACATTAAAATAATCGGGAACAAGACAAAAGATGAGCATTAAGGAGGTAAAGGAATAGACATTAAAATCATTGGGAATGAGAAAACAGGACAACAGAGCATCTACGAGATAACAGAAGAGCATTTGCAAGGATCCACACAAGAACGTTTACGAGATAACGGAAGAGCACTTGAGATAACAGAAGAACATTTATGAGGTAACAGATGAGCATTTACAACAGAAGAGCATTTATGAGATAAAGTGTTTACGAGGATTTACAGATTTCGTATTTGAGCAACTCGACTGCACTTCATTCACGTCAACAATGGACTGGCAGATCCTTGCTTAACACCTTCAGTACCATGATTTTTCTATACCGTATTCACCTTAACTTGGACCTGAATTTTTTATATATGCCTCTGTGGGGCAACATAGGATTGGATGATGGATGGATATACTGCTTTCAGTTTATTTCACGGAACTCGCATACTTTTTCTATACTCTTTTCACATTAACCTGGTCCAGAATCTATTTAATTTTTGCAGCCTGTTTTATGAAGCTCAATGATGGACAATGTCAATGTTATGGCTCTACTTAAATTTCCACTGTTATCCTGCCATGTTTTTTAAATTCATCAATCCATCCTTTCCACAGCACTTCTTTGTGTTGAGCATATTTGGTGGTAACCGAGTGCAATTCAATAAGGGAAAATGACAATTTTATGTATATACTGTTTTTACTCTAACTTGACCCAGATTTTCATCCTGCAGTTTACTGATAGAAAAAGACAATGTCATGGCTCTACGCCCTTGCCACAGCACTTCTTCATGACTAGTAGCATATTTTAGCATTAATCTCTCATTACAGTTCAGTTGTCAAGATAGGGAGATGGCAATTTTATGTTCAGTCACAGTAAATGGATAATGCTATGGCTCAACACCCTTTCCACAGCACTTCTTCATGACCAGCAGCATATTTTAGTGTTAATCTCATAACAGTTCAGCATATGACAGGGAGGTCGTGCTTTTTTGCCAAGTTATAGTCAACAGAATATAGGACAACGCACAGCACTGAAGATGCTAGCAATCACACCAGTATGTATTGGCCACTTCAGTATGAGGATATCTTCACTATTCTCACTACCCCCAGAACTTATTTACCTTTGGATCAACACTCACAGATTGATGAGGTAGGGAAGAGCCTCATTTAATCCCTTCAGTGTGAGAGGCAGACCCTTACCCAGTATTGTAAGTGCATGGGAGGGTCTTAGTACCTTTTCCTTTGTGATTTATTCTGCATATTACACATTCCTTTGTAGGCTATTTGTATCATTTTAACATTAGTCTGCATTAGTAACAAACAGGAGGATACTGAGGTGTTATCTATATATACCAGATGCCTCAATCCCATAAGGGTGGCCACAAACAAATCGCCTCCATGTCACCTGTCCCTCGCCATTTCATTGCCCTCCCTCCAGCTTACATCCCCCTCTCTCAAATATCTCTCCACCCCATTCCTCCATCTCATCCTCGGCCTCCCCCTCCCTCCACCTCACTCACATACACTCTCCTCATTAGTCTCTTGCTCTCTATCCTCTCCATATGGCCAAACCACCTCAATATACTTCTCCTAACAGATTAAATCACTAGAAATAAGGTGCTCAGAACCCTCATATTCCACTTAAGACACAGGCCAATGGTAAGATGGATAAAATTCCTGGATGGCAGAAAGAAGGAAGAAAATGATATCCTGGTAATGAAGGGGATAAAAAAAAATCAACATCAGGCATATAGTCGTTGAATCCCTCGTAAGTTGTGTCCCGGTCCAGAAAAACAAACATAACTAAGATCAAAATTTTCTCATAACTTTGATTGTGCTTTGCAGGTAGAACATGGGATATGGGTAGAAGGAGTAGTTAGTAGTAATTAGTACAGTAAGTAACAGCAGATAGTTGAAAGAGTAGTCAGTTGTTTGCAGGTAGTGCAAGGGACATGGGCATGTTCCTGCTCTCCCCTGGCCTTGTCTGTCCTAGAAATCACAAATCATGGTTATAAAGGCGAGTTTTTCGGAAATGTATTGATTTCTATTTGCAGGAAAGACAAGATATGGGTATGTTCCTACTCTCCCCTGGCCTCATCTGTCCTGAGAAACAAATCACAGTTACGACAGAAACTTGATCGTAATTACGTCTGTGGACCTGGGTTCTGGTGGTCTTAGAAGGCTCCCTGACTCCCCCTCCCTCAACTCCTTCACTTTGATGACTTATTCTAGAGTCAGTTTGTTTCCACCTGACAAGCAGCCATAACCCCTTTTAAGCTAAGTTGGTGGCCAAGTGCTGTCTGGTTGAAGGGCTGATTTGACTAGTAACCAAGGAGACTCATGCCTCATAACCAGAAGTCACTGAATTTCACCAGGCCACAACTCAGTACTCAAGTTATAGAAGTGGCCCATAATATGAAAACAAAACAACTATATGCTTTTCTTGCTCCCTCCAAACAGGTTGAAGAGTTAATTTGACTTGTAACCAAGGAGGCTCATATGTGCCTGATAACTAAGGCTCACTGAATTTCACAAAACCAAAACTAAGTAGTCAAGTTGTGGCCAATGTCCATCATATGAAAACAAAAAACAATTACAGCTTTTTCTTGCTGCCTCCATTTTTTTTTCAGCCTGAGAGAAACATTAAATTGACCAAAGCAACATAACCTTCCCATGTTCATAAATCTCTCCTTAGCTAAAAGAAAAAAGCCCAAAGGTAGAAACAATAGCAGACGTCATCACAGTTAAGTGCGTGATATTCTCTCATGTGTCTATTTGTATCTATTAATCAACTTGCATAACACACAATGTACCATACTACTGTACACCTTACTGTTCTCTTGCATGTCAATACTGTAATATGATTTGAATATTGATAATCTCCTAAAGAAATAACCAAGAGAATTCTACTGCGCTACATTACACCAAAATACAGCAACCTCTTTTTAAAATTCAGTAATAAACATAAATAAACTCTGAAAGGGAATGTTTAAATATCAAAATCAAAAATTCAAAAACATACATAACCAACATAGAAGAAAATGTTTAAATGCCATATTCAAAAAACAGAGTCCTCTTCTTTAAGTTCAATAATAAACATAAAAACCTGTAATGTGCTATACCACAATACAGCACCCCCTAACTTAAATCCAGCAATTAAATATAAACTTACTTGCCAGTTGGGGACCTCCAACATGCTAAAGATTCAGAAACACTCAGTTAACTCTTACATCTTGGCTGACAACTTATTTTGTTTACTATGGCAGACAACGTACCGAGTACTTCAAAATAGGGAAATCTCTCATGGCAGATGAGTTATGGTTCTTGAGCATTTTTCTTGATTAATCTCCCCCCCCCCCAGATGAACAGAGGAAGTCAAATCAAATTAAATACAGGAAAAATAAAAAATAAAGATTATAAGTCCCCTATTCATAAAAAATTCTGCAACTGTTGGACTTGAATGGCTGTGTTTGGGGGGAAACTAACCTGGGGAAAACAAATCTGGAGAGAACTAATCTGGGGAAAACAAATCTGGAGAGAACTAATCTGGGGAAAATATATGGGGAGAACTAATCTGGGGAAAATATATGGGGAGAACTAATCTGGGTAAATATACAAGAGAATATTAACTTGCCATGGTACAGCAATAACAAACATATGAAAGAATACCAACTCACCACCAACACAAACACAATGCGTAAGTCAGGGGTAACAGGGAGCCATCGACAACTCTGAGGACACAACCATTAATCCCTACAGCCTGAAGATGTCATCCCCAATACAGTCTTGCTGGTACCAGATTATTTTACACAGGTTAGGAGAAAATTCTATACGATGCTTGTTCCAACCCGACAAAGATCCCTAACCTCCTTCACCTTAGTTGATGGCCAAGTGTGGTCAGACTGGAAAGTCGATCTGACTAGTAACTGAGGAGATTAATTCACCTTTACTTGGCGATTTTTTCCTCTTGCAGCTCAGTGGTAGAGATTTTGTTATTATGCAGCTTATTCACATAGCTTAATGGCAGAATGGGAGAATATTATGGCTCTACATCATGGCACTTCTTTGTGACTAGCATCAGATTTTGGTGTTCTTCTCTTTATTACAGCTTAGTATTCAAGAGGTGAGCTGGCAGTTTTAGGCCATGTTTAACTGAAACGAGTCCAGTGCTATGTTTAAGGATTAACTTTTTGTTACAGGTGGGAGATAAGCTGAGACAAAGACTGATGGAAACTTTAGGCCAAGTTAAAGTGAAATGAGAGCAGTTTTATGTTCAAGTACTATATCACTTGTTATGGGTGGGAGATAAACTGAGAGATGGAGAGACGGGAATTTTACTTCAAGTTAAAGTGATAAGACCACAGCAAGACCAAAATGAAAATGATGTCCCCAGGCTGAAGGGGCAAGTCAGTCACTGCCCTGGGAAGTCTTAAACATTAACCAGTCCGTCCAGAATTTGAAAAACGTATGAAAAAACACAACTCCCTCTTACAAAATATGAGTACAATCATTTTTTTTATTTATACAATGGAATCTACAATGGAATAGAAAAAGGAAATCATAAATTGACTCGGTGCAATCAAAGTTTCCAACATTGACTACGGATTCAAAGACAAAGCTAGAAGTATAACCGTTGGCTGCCCGAGCGACCCCCCAACGCCTGCCACTGAGAGTACCACCACCGCAACAACGACAATGGTGACGGTAACAACAATCGTCGAGGCACAGGCTCATTTAAAAATTTTCAGATGTCGTTTGAATTTCTATAACATTAGAACACAGAACAATCTTCAAGGCATGAGATAATTTAAAATTTCAGATGTTGTTTGAATTTCTATAACGACATAATATTTAATGACGACAACAGAACAATTATCAATAAATTCTTGATGTCGTTTGAATTACTATAACAACAGAACATCTGATGGCAATGACAGCAATCATTGAAGAACATGGTATACAATGACGGAGAACATGACAACAATTCTGAAGCAAAAGAACTGTCAAGGCATAGGGCTCATTATGAAAAATTTCCCATCATTTGAAAATCTTGGAAAAACTGACTATGACAACAAAGCAATCACCAAGCAAGAGCTCATTTAAAAGATTTTCACACATCTGAATTTCTTGTAAGCTTAAATGAGAATAAGGCAACAATGAGAGAGAGCATTTGATGGCCACAATGGAATAATAAAGACGTACTGTATGACTCGTTCCAAAGACTTTCAGACATATCTGAATTCCTTGGAAGTTAATTTGATGCAGCGGCTCATGAACTTTTAAAATGACAACTACAGTGAATGTCTGAAAAAGATAACAAAGCAATTGTTGAGGTATAGAGCTTGTTTCAAACACTTCCAGTTACATTTCAATTTATACAAGAACAGAGAATGCTGACAACAATAACAAGAAAACTGTCAAGATACTGCTTCTTTTCCAAGACATTTGAATTTCTTTGAAGTCTGAAAATACCACAACCACAACAGTGAGACAGTGAATTTACTGGCAAGAATAGAAGAACAGTTGAGATGTAGCGATCATTTAACAAAACTTTGCATCTTATCTGAACTTTGGGGAAGCTTATTTGATGCATAGGTCCACGATAAACTTTAAAATTTCCAAGCTGTTTCATTTCAAAGGTATCGGCCACTCTGTCTCCTATTTTTTAGCCATGGCTACAAAGACACTATGATTCTCAAGGTCAATGGTTTGTTCTGAAATTTCAAATGTAGTTTAACATTTGTGGAAGGTGATTTAATGCACTGTTGCCTACACTTCCCACTATCTATCTATAATATAATATTTTCAGCTTTTTGTATATGCTGATTTTAATACAACTATGTACCACTTTTAGCAAGACCCAGGATGTGTTTGTTTATGCTGATTTTAATGTACTGTAACTACCAGTGCTGGAGAGGGATGCCTTCATGTGGTGGCACTGACATAACCTATGGATCAACTGCCTGGTTATTCAAAGTCCCTTAACTACTTCCCTATCCCCCCAAAGGAGGCTGGTGGACTACAGAACAGCAACTTAAGCCTGCAGTCCACTGGGTTCACAGTTTACATAAAACTTGGGCCAAAACAACTCCTTTCCTAAAACCAGCTTAAACTGATATGTCAGTCTGTGTGACTGGTGACTGAAAGACTGTCAAGGCGGGACGTTACGTTATATAGATGTCGTTATGCACACAGTTTAATCAATTTTCGACATCATCTGAATTTCACAGAAGTATTTATGACATTTGGGTTAATTATATTCTCTGTGTACAGTATATTCAATCACTTTTTCTTTGTATATTTTACATGACTTTCAAACATTTAAATAAAATGTTGACTCTAACCTGAAAAAGATCCCTATCCCCTTTCAGCTCAGTTTATGTCCAGGAGTAGTCAGACTGGAGGGTATTTTTCACTAGTAGCCAAGGAGACTCATTGCTACCTCACAGCTATAGCTTATTAAATTTCATACAACCAGTAGTATCAAGGCTGTTAGATCTGCCCAGTGTAGTCAGATTGGAGGGATGATTTGACTAGTAACCAAAGAGACCCATTCCTACCTCACAGCTCCAGCTTACTGAACTTCATGCACCAACTTAATATCACAGCTGTTGGATTGGCCCAGGGTATTCAGATTGGAAGGTTGATTTGACTGGTAACCAAGGAGACTCACTGCTACCTCACATCCACAGGTTATTAAATTTCATATAACAGCTTAAGGCTGTTAGACTGGTGCAGCGCCACCAAATAAAGACAGATTGACTATGATTGCATTGTTGTGGTTAGGTATGGTAATGGATGTTTGTCAGAAGGCCTTCATCATGTAATAATATCCTCTAATTATTTTCCACATTTCCATGCATTTAAAATGAACATGATACAGTATAGAATTCCTTCAGTCCATTCATCTTGATTTTGCAGAGATTTTTCTCTTTTTGTAGATACTTCCTTTAGCTCAGTGATAGAATAAAACAATACTACAGCTCTACTTCCTTTCCACAGAAAGCTTCTTCATGACTAGCATGCCATACTGTAGTGTTATCTCTTGCTACAGCTCAGCATTCGAGCTGGAAAGATGGCAATTTCTCACCTAGTTAAAATGGGGAAAGTATAAATTCAAATAACCTTTAAAACAATTTCTGATTCATAAATGGTCAAGAGGTGCAAGCTATAAATAAATAAATATACTAACTTGGTGTATTCCCCTATCACAATTTTCTAATATATTTAAAAGATAAATAAATACAAAAACACTGACAAAGACAGCTTGATTGACAGAAAGGTGCATAGATTAAGAGATACAGGGTGTCAGTAGATAATGCAGACAGGTAGACAGATAGATAGGATAGTGACAGATAGAGACAAGCACTGACAGACAGAAATGCAAACACATAAACACACATTCAAATTGACTGACAGAAAGGCAGGTTGATTAACAGATAACGAGAAAGTGATAATTAAACAGATAATGTAGACAGGCAGATGGAACAATAATGGAACAATAACAGATACAGACTGGTAGGCATAGACAGATAGATAGGTGGGACAATAATAGATACAGACTGGGTATAGACAGAATACAATAGCATAACAATCTCAAACCCTATCACGTCAACACTTTCAACAACTGATAAAACTCAACCTCTTTACTTCAATAATGTATCTTTATCCTTGTTATCAGAAGTCTTTATTCAATTTAAGACAGACTTCTTGTAATGAAAAGGTTAAGGATGGCTTTATCTACCTCCTCCAGATCAAAAAATCTACTGGAAACTGAAATATATCAACTGTAGAGCAAGAACAAATTTAAAAAGTACACCAATGCAGAACACATGTAAAGAACACATAAAATACATCACAACAGATCATATTTACAAATTTTCGATATTCAAAAAACTTCACATAGGACAACTGAGATCTGTAGCTGCAATATTGTGGGTAAATCAGGCATTAAATTGGCATAATATTTCCCTGCTATATTTTTAAAGCCTTCCTAAATTAACCAAGAGACGCTACACACTCTGAAAATATGAACATGCCAATTAATACAGAATTCATAGCTGCATTGCCATGGAAACACCTGGAAGAGGAAATTTAATATACTACTTGGGCAATAACCTGGTATTATACTTTCTCTACCATATTTTTCAAGGTTCACATTAAAATACTCTCCTGTTTTATAAGATTCAGACTTTTCGTGGAACAATGAATATTCGTAGGACAATTAATGTAATACTGTATTCATATGTATGTTCATGTGGGTATGATGGTAGTCAAAAACTGATATATAAGGCATAAACATGGTGTAATATTTTCCCAACATACTCTCCCGGATTCAAAGTTTTCGTGGGATAAATAATATTCGTAGGTATGCTGGTTGTTGAAATTCAGTACAGAAAAAGAGATATGATTATTTTCCAATGATATTTCTTGGTAATCTTATCATAGTTTTCCTGATTTTCGTAAAACAAATAACATTTGCAGATAAGCTGTCGTAAGTATGCCAATAAGTGGAAATTAAATACACTTCACAGGCACGATGCATTTTCCACTGTTTGGCTGGCATTAATATTTTTCCAGATTCAAAAACGTTGTCGTATGTGCAAAGAACAATCGTAAAATAAGCTGTACATATGTCTACATGTGGAAAGTCAATACATTAAAAAAACACAACGGTAATATTTTTTGAACGCCCATCTTCGTATTCCCATTTTTCAGAATCCCAATTTTCTTAAGGGGAAATTAAATTCATAGGTACAGTACATTGTCATAGGTACAACAGCTGTGGAGATTTACTACATTACAAAAACATGAATGTAATGTTCTCCAGACATCTGGCTTTGTATTTGTATTTTTTCCAATCATCTTGCTTCGTATTCCCAATTTTCATAAAAGTAAATTGAATTCGTAGGTGCATTGTCGTAGGTTCGGCTGGTGGCTGGTGGCAGTTGTGGTGAGCATCGGGTCAGCCCACACTACACTATGTACAAATTGTAACACTGTAGGTCGGCAAGGAGTGGCGTATACAAACACACACACACACTTGCCCACCACTGGAGAACTAGCATGTACCTGTAAATAGGCAAGAGTGTGTGTTTTAGTGATAACATCTGGATTTGGGATGCTTGTGATTGATAATGATGATGAGTATAAGCTGTGTTGTTATCATCAACCTAACGCATTTCAACATAACTAGAGCAAGAGGGTGTGTTTTGGTGATGCTTGTGAGTAATGGATGATGATGATGATGGGCAGATGGAATATTCTCACAATCATCATCAACTTAAACCTATTTCTCCACTACTTCATCATGCAAGAGAATGCATTTTAATGGTGGTGTCTGAAATTAATGTTTGTAATGAATGATGATGATATGATGATGATAGGTTCCCTGAGTGTGATGACTGGATGAGTTCCCTGCCTCTGAGTGATGATTGTGTTTCCAATTACTAAGTCCATATCTCACAGGGTCTTAAGCTGCCTACCACATACTAATTTAAAACTTAAATATCTAGAGAAACATAGTGAAGTTTGAAGAGTCACTAATACTGAATTCTGACTTTCTGCTAGATCCAATTTTCATATTATTCTTGCTGCTAACAATTTAATTCATCTGAAGATAGAATCAAAGTAGTGAAGAGTTCGTATTCCAGTTACAGAAGCCCCCCTAACACATCTTCCATAATCATTTATTTTTGGCTGTGGCTGGTTAATATCACCTATGTTATTTATGCTGAGTATAGTAATATTTAACAACTTAAATAACATAAAAGAGGGGGCAAGGTGTAATATGCATAATAAATAGCTTAGGAAGAGGTGATAGGAAGCTTCCTTGTCTGATGAGAATATGGACCGGTTTGAAAGTCTCCTCTGAGCAGAACAACATTTTTCGGAAACAGATTTTTAAAAAATGGCAACTAAAGAAGTGAAAGACATATTATAGCCATCTTATATGAAATGAAGAGTGAATCATATATTAAATGTATATAGAGTAGTAAATCATATCAAAATATATCATACAGTCATATAATGCATAATGTATAAACTTAACTATGTAATCCTTACAGCCTCTATACTGGTCTCCATCATCATGGCAACAACCTAAAGCTCTATAATAATAATAATAATAGAAAGTATAAACAAAATCGCCCACACACAACGGTGCATAATAAATAAAGGGAGGTTAACCCTTTGGCCAGATAAGGTCTTGGAGCCTAATTCATCCATTGGCCTCTACTAGCAGTAAATGTGCAAGTACTTAATTCTCTGCTAAAATGGACAGCAGGGAAATTTTATACACAGGCAAGTAGGGCTGTCTCTGTTGAAAAACATATGATGTTTGCATGAACGAAGGGCAACTGTTTCTCAAGGTAATGACACAACATTTGATGGAATCAAATAAACAAACTTATGCTCAAGTGTATTATTTGGCAAGAAAACAGGACACTTGCTAATGTAAAGCCATCTGATGTAAGCAATCATAAAGTCATTTGACATTAGCTAAGCCATCTAACTTTACTCCTAATAAACTGCCAGATGCTCAAGTGCCAAGCTCTTAGTCTGAGGCCAAAGGGTCAATCATCATCCAACTTACCTTATTAGGAAGAAACTGAGAGGTCATCCGAGATCATTTATAACTCTCACTAAAATCTGTACTGAAAATGCTACCGTGCTTTAACTAATTGAAGAAACATATTACTTATATTTTATGGATGTAATTGTTATGTACTTTGAACAGGGGGCTGAAATTTGAAATATGGATGTAACCGGCAATATGTAATTTGAAAAGAGAGAGAAATTTGAAATAATGTCCTGATTGGGTGTTGGTAATGTTTTTGTGCAGTGACTTTTTTGTTTTTTTGCTTTTAAATGCAAGGAAGAAGGAACCAAAGGCCAGAAGTCTGCAAGATTGCTCCCTCCAAGAAAAGACAAAAACATGACAGCAGACAGCAGTTTACCCTTGCTATCGTCATTCATTTTTTTTCACTTTAGGTCGGCTTTTCAAAGCGAAGGGGTGAATGAAGGTTATATATCCCTCTTCCACCTCAAAAAGCCCCCATTAAACGAAGGAGAATGGTCTGAGGTAGCAGGAACTGTTTATGTCATCGTGCTGAAAGGGTTTAAGTGGAGGATGATTTTGTTATGTGTGGGGATATTTAGATGTTGGTATGATAACTTGGAACTGGAATGTCTGGAAGAATCTATAGGAATGTATAGACTGGATTTTGGTATGAATGAGATTGGTATTAATTCTGGAACACAGGATTGGTATTAAGGTGTCACTGGTACTGTTTGGGTATGAATATTGAGGAAAGAACTGATAAAAGTTGATATGAGGAATAGGAATGTACACAATGAATTTTGGTATGAATGAAAGATTGGTATTAACTCTGTAGTAACTGGGCTCCAAGACATTTTTGGTACTGTTTTGGTGTGAAATTGGAGGAAGGAATTAACAAGATATAGCGAAAAAATTGGCTGAAGTTCTGAGGGAAGTGATTTGGGATGGACTGAATGAGTTCTGATATAAAGGAGTGAATGGTATTAATACAGTACTGTGGTGATTGGGTTGGTAATAAGGCATCGTTGGTACTGATCTGATGTGAATTTAAAGGAAGGAACTGGCAAGAGATATGGAAGAAAGTAGACAATTAGGTTTATCAGGGAGAGAGTAAAAAACTAGAAGATTGTACAGAATGCCCAGACAGTAAGAAGAAATTAGAAAGGCTATGTTTAATGTGAGAGGAATGCATTGATAAGAGCTGATACCAATGAGAATATACTAATAAGGAATGATGCCAATGAGAGAAAGAGGAAACAGAAGACTACTGTATATACTAAGTGACGTACATTAAACCATGGAATTAATTAGAACCTATTAGCTTTTTCACTCATATCACTGACTCATATAATCCACTCCAATCTTCACCAAAGGATTTTATATGGCTCAGACTGGACAAGACCTGGCATGAGGTCACAGAGTGTAACCTCAGGGATAAGGGACTGCACAGGGCAGCTGCCACACAGAGTGAGCAGCGTGGAGTACTGCCAGTAAGTGACAAAGGCCGATCCAGGCTTCATAATTATACATATACCGAGAACAGTTAAGTAAATAATTTTTCACTTTTCTCTACTGCTATTTTAATACAGTAAGTCTGTTCCCTCTTTACTCCATCACTGAGTGGCCTGAACAGATAAAGATAGATAGAGAGATAGACAGACAGAGGCAGACATGTTGTTGTGTCTCACCTACATATCGTGTACTTAATGTTATCAATGTAAACTTAATGACTTCTACTATGCCACACAGATAAACAGACAGACAGATAAGTAGCTGTTTTATCCACACATACATCTGAGTTATGTTTTATGTGTGACTACAACTACCCACAGTTTGTTATAGAGATAAATAATGGATAGATAGATACAGACAGATAGAAAGACATGTATCTTATATATACTGTATTGGTATATATCTGAAGTACTGTATATGTCTTAAACATAATCAAATCTACGAAAAATAATCCACATGCCTTAACAATAATATAACCTGCTAACATAACCTCCTGGTCAACTGGATTCCAGGATAACGAACACTGTGTGCGAGAGACAGAATAGAAAACGGATAGGAACAACTCCTGATATTTTGGAGTCACTGTCAATTACTGAGTTGCTGTGATTTCTGAATGTGAACCCAGTGGACTGAAGGCTAAAGTTTCCCTTCTCCTGTCCACCATCCTACTTTCGGGGGACATAAAGGGAGGTGGGAGACATTCGTACAACCATGTAACTCAGTACTACTCCATGAAAGCATCCTTCTCCATCACTGTGACACCTACTTCAGCCTGATTTTTACCATTTTACACTAGCCATACAAATAATACCCACATCTTCACACCAATCAACTCACTAACAAACATATACTGTACAGCACAAACACACACCCAATCTAACACATACAACACCACATACCTCTCACCCTTCACTCCATATGCCTGCCATACCTATACCCATACATGAAGCATCAGAGGGGCAGGGAATATAGCAAGTGAGAGAAAAGTGGTATTTCTTCATCCTACATGTCAGCTGCCTTTCACTACCTGTATACAAGATGGCCATTATAATACACACATACCATACATATAACATATAGACAATCCACACATAACCAGACATTCGCATACTCACCCATCACGCACATGCAAGCCCCACACTACATACATGCATACACAGATATACATACATACATATGCTATTGGATGTCCATGTGCTTTAACCCAGCATAATCAGCCAGTAGGAAGAAGATCAAAATATCAAATGTCACACAAAATTTCATAATTTTTCCTAGCAAGGTGGATGGGAAGTTGTTGAAGGCTGTGAAGAGTATGTATGAGGGTGCTGAGGCTGCAGTGCGTGTGGATGGCAAACTGAGTGAATCTTCCCATTTGAAGGTTGGATTGAAACAAGGATGTGTCATGTCTCCATGGTTGTTCAATCTGTATATGGATGGGGTTATAAAAGAGATACAAGGTCGGGCAGTGGATGTTGGACCGGCCCTAGTGAGAGAGGGCAGTGTTTGGAAACTCCCTGTACTGTTGTTTGCAGATGATACTGTGTTGTTGAGTGAAGACGAAGGGGAGCTGCAAGGCTTGGTAGATGAGTTTGGGAAAGTGTGTAAGAAACGGAATCTAAAGGTGAATGTAGGGAAGAGTAAAGTGATGGTCTTCGAGAGAAGTGAAGCCAGTGAATGTACTGTGAGATTGGATGGGAAGGATATGGAGAATGTGAGTGAATTTAAGTACTTGGGCAGTGTGATGAGTAAGGATGGAAGTCTGGAGGGTGAAGTGCTCGAAAGGGTGCAGCAGGGAAGGAAGGTTGCTGGTTCGTTAAAAGCAGTGATAAGAAACAGGGAAGTGAGCATGGAAGTGAAAAAGTTGTTACATGACAGTATTGTGATACCAACTCTGACATATGGAAGTGAAGCTTGGACCCTGTTGGAAGGACAGAAGTCGAGAGTGAGAGCAGTGGAAATTAGTTATTTGAGAGGAGCATGTGAAGTCATATGGAGAGACAGACTACCAAATGAGGAAGTGAAGGAGCATTGTGGTGTGGTTGAGGATGTGATGGGAAGCGTTAGGAGAAGCACGTTAAGGTGGTTTGGGCATGTGGAGAAGATGGAGAGTGAAAGACTGACAAGGAGAGTGTATGTGAGTGAGGTGGAGGGGGCGAGAGGGAGAGGGAGGCCGAGGATGAGATGGAGGGATGGAGTGGAGAGGTATATGAGAGAGGGGGGTGTGAGTTGGGAGCGTGGTAGTGAAATGGCAGGGGACAGAGTGACATGGAGGCGATTTGTTTGTGGCCACCCCGTGTGGGATTGAGGCGTCTGGCAATAGATAGATAGATAGACAGAAGGTCTAGTGGAGCATTTTTAACCCTTTCATGATGGAAGGACACTTAACTGAATAAAAATGTCTGTTGGCAGAAATAAAACAGTACGACAACACTAAAAAAAACTAGTGTTGTTCACACAGGCTCAGTAGATGACACAAACACACCACAATGTCTAAAGTTGTCCATCTCCATTTCCTATACATGGCTGTATTATAAACCCTATCAATAGAAAGCACAAAGGTGTAGTCAAACCCCCATTTTGTGACAGTCATTAACAACCCATGGTGAAAGTAAAACATCCTTGACTTCTCAAGGCCGTATTGTGGTGCAAGTAGGAAGCTCACCAACACCTCTTCCTTACTGATTCATTTCTGATTCTGCTCCATTACTATATTCTTGTGTGTTATTCATGCAATCTACACCAACATTAAAAAGATATAAGAAGCCAACGGGATGATACTGAAGGGTAGTTTGGAAAATAAGTCACCAACGGAGAGGTGCTGCTGGGGAGCCTCATTAACTGACGAGAATACAAGCCAAGATAATTCTATGGAATACCCTCAGCAACACTGATCCCATCTAATCCTCCCAGCATTATAAGCTTCCTAATCCCACTGCCTGCTAATATATGAAGTAGGATGGATTCAGAAACAGGAATAGTAAAGCAGAATAATAAGTACATAATCTATAAAATAAATAAAACTATCAACACAAAGCCCTATGAAATAGCCCACATTGCCAATCACTCACCATTTAAGTCTTCACAGTTTTCCACCCCAGCTCACCGGCCAAAAAATCTACACAAAAACCTATTTATCTCGCTATCTATAATCCACGTGAAAACTTATCTATCTGTAGCCGTACACCTTAATGGAATGACCACAAAAAAAATCTCCTCCATGCCTCCCTGTCTTCCGACATCAGGCTGCCTTTCTTCCAACTCACCCCCTTCTCTCTCATAATGGTTTTGTGAGAGCATTAGAAGATCATGAAGAAGACAGACACACAGGCATGAGGGGTTTGCATACACCTTTGCCCACTCAGTTTCTCAAAGTATGGATGGTATCAGATGGTTTCATTTTCCCATCAAAAATGTGTATTCCATGATGAAAATGGACAAGAAATTCAAATTCTTGATAGGAAAATAGAGAAACAAAGTGACAACCAGACTTTAAACACCCTCAGCACAAGGACACGTTTCACAATAAAAGTTTTCAGTTGTCATCTTCAAACCTACCCATTAAAGTTCAGGTGTTGTTTTAAATCACCCAATTTTACCTTCACTTTTATTATTACATCCACAGGTTATTGTCTTTCAGCAACGTCATTTAAAACTTCGTCACACAATAAAAATTGTCTAATTTTGAAGTTCACTTATGTGTATCACATCAACAGCTTGTTGCTTTTTAAACAATGCCATTTAAAATTTGACCAACCCCCTATAGAGCTGATTTTTATACAGCTTAGTAAGAGATGTCTGGTATGGATAAGCCAAAGTCCATTAATTTATATGCTGAGAGGTTTCCCTTAAATAAAACTGCCTGATAATAGCTAGAATAAAATGAACTGCCATACTGAAGGAGATGACTCATGACACCACTTACTGTAGAGGCATTTTTGAGAAGTGTGGGAAGGAGATGGAAGAAAAAATGACAAAACAGAGTTGTGTCTTTTTCCAGGCAAATATCACCTGAAGAAGTCATAAACAAAACTAGTCAGGGAGATTAACTCAATATCACCTGTGATATTTTTGTGGCCACTCCTTACAGGTAAGTCTATGCCATATGACAGATAAACAGACACTGCAGATAGAAATTATGATAGATAACCAGACACTGCAGGCAGTAATTATGACAGACAACTGATAATGTAGGTAGAAATTACTGTAAAAAATTGGAGTCTGTCTTTCCCTATGCAATACAAACTCTGCCTCATTCACCACAATGATATCTGACTTATAATAAATTTTGACTGTGGTACATCCAGGCAATTTCACTTTATTTTAGGGAAACCTGTATCAGTAAAGGGGCTTGAAACATCTTCCTTTAAATTCCCATTCCTATAAAGTTAAATACAAATTTTAAAAAGGTAAATTTGGGGTCAAGACTTGATCTACTCTTCCACTAAATCCACTTCGCACTTGGGGTATGTCCTTCACTTCCCTGCCTGATGCACCATATCAGAGAGACATCATTGAGGACAGAAACCATACAAAGCCTCTCTCAGTTTAAGAATATTAGCTACCAATGGAAAATGAGAAACAGAAGTGGTGAGATATCAGTTGAATTGTTGTCATGACTACCAAAAATTACATTAAAATAACATCCTTGGGCTGAAGGGGTAAAGCACAGGGTTTAGAATATGACTAGGGTTCATATTTTTTTCGGTTAAGGAAGCTCCCTAGCACCTCTTCCTTAGTGATTTATTTTTGGATAGCATTAGTTAATGGTAGTTTGTATGTTATTTATGTTGAGTATGGTGGTAATGGAAAGATTTCAATGACAGAGAAAAGGAAAGTAAGGTGTAATAAAAGAAATAAATCGCTTAGGGAGAGGTGTTAGGGAGCTTCCTTAACCGATGAGAATAACTTACTGAAAGGGAACAGTAAGGTGTAATATACAAAATAAATCACTTAGGAAGAGATGTCAGGGAGCTTCCTTAACTGACAAGAATATGGGATGTCTCTCGCACAACACTACATCAACGAAGTAATAATAATAATAAATAATGTAACCAGGCACTGCGCTACCTAGAACAGAGGCGACGAGAGATCAAAAGTACTTACAAGGAAAATGATGTGAGTGAGAGAGAGTTAGTCGCTTAACCCGAAGTAGCTTCCTATGGTGGATGCGAGCACCACACATAGTACTGCCACACACACCATGATCATGATCTTCTTCTGCAACGGTGCACGGCGCATGGCTCATTATAAAGGTTGATAAGAAATAAAAAGTTGGTATAAATTCAGGCATAAAAACAAACCTCATCATAGAAGTTTTAACCTCTTCAATACCGTGACGTCTTTTTGGCAATTTATTCTTGTTATTGAGGGATTTCTTGTGTTGAATGTTGAACACACAATCCTTCAACATCTTGCAAATACCAGATGATTTGATTCAACTTAGCTAACCATGCTAGTAGTAATGAAGTTCATGAAGGCTGCATCTAACCCCTCCAGCTAAAAAAGTATCCCCTTAATTGAAGAAAATAATACGGAGATAGTATAGTAAGAGTAAACAAAAATGGATGCCACTCAGATTGAAGCACTAACTTCTTCAATCTAGTGACATTTTTGTTTTGTTTATATTACCTCTAAACAATTCCACTCACTTCTAGATACAATTTTTGAACTGTGGGAGTCAGCTACAGGGTTTAATAACTTCTCCACTAGAGGGCTCTCCTTAAACTCAATAAAATCATCCAGCAGCATCGTATGTAAGCCAAAATGATGTCAACCGGACCAAAGTGGTTAAAATAGCTTGCCACCTCCTCTGAGGACTGGAGAAGCAGATTAACCTCATCAACACCACGGGTACTCTTTATATTTTGTTCCCACTGATGCTGTGTGGGTTTATACAGCCTGGGGGAGTTGTTTCATTGTGGAGGGGGTGATGGAGACTGTCCCTAACCCACTCCACAATCAGACACCTCCCCTACGCTAAATAAAATCACCAGGAGTCACGATAAGAAAATATTATACTTTGTTCCTGCTAATGCCTAATGGTTTTAAGCAGCTTCAAGGCATCTCACAGTAAAGGAGTTATCAAAGACCATTCCAAACATCCTTCACAATATTAGGTCTCTGTAATCTACATAAAATCAATAGGAGTCAATGGGAGAAAATATGAGTTTATTTACTTTACTTCTATTAATGCATTATGGCTTTAAACAGCTGAGGAGAAACCTTGTGAAGAGGTTATTGGCAGCTGTTCCCAAACCTCTTCATAATACAAGGTCTCCTTTTAATATAGTAAAATTTTCAAGCATAATGGGCAACAAAATAAAACCTATTCCTGATAATGCTTCTCAAATTTTCGTGAGTAGTTACTGGGGACCCTCAAACTTGGTGTCCCTCCAAGCAAAATGAAACCAACAGGTATTATGAGGAACACAATATACTTTTTTTCCCTCTAGAATCCATGATGATATTAATCTTTGGAGAGACAGTAATGGTGAAGACTGTCCTAAAACTTCCTTCGCAATAACAGGTCCCCAAAAGCTATATAAATCCAGTAGTCATTAGTGCAAACAAAATATCAAAAGCCCCACACTGGTCATAATGAGGTTAATGGGTAACTAACATATCTTGCTACCGTGTACTGGGACAATGGAACCCCCATGCACCTGCTGTTGCGGCTGCGGTATCAAAACAAATCACAGTGTTTGTCCTCAACTCACTGACTTTGGGTCGTCAACAGAAAAAAGAGGTCACTAAGGGAGAAAGAAAGGTAGAAAAACGGGTTCAAAGTGCCAAGCGTGTTTGGTTGGTCATGCATTCTGAGTCAGCTATGTTGTTACTAGGGTTAACCATTCGGCTGCTAGGATGAATGCAGTAAAAGTCATTGGTGTCAGTCTCATACTGTATAGCGAAACATGGCCAAAATACATTATTTGACTGCTTGGATGATGCAGGGTAAAGTTATTTGGTGTTAACTTGCATAAAATACCCAAATAACTCAAACTAAATATGACTATGCATAAACCAACAGCTGACAAGATGATGCTGAGAAATATAAAATGGTTTCGAATTAAAAATGCTGAACATTCGGATGCAAGCTTGAATATCATACTCCTCCCCCCCTCCCCCAACAAATCCTCTCTCACTACAGTTTACATAAGCAAAGAATATCAAACCTACAAAGAATATCAAATCCTGTCTCACTACAGCTAACACACGCACAGAATATCATACCCACAAATATCCCTAACTCATACCTCTTTCACTACAGCTAACATGAGCATAGATAACCCAACAGCTGTTACATTTTCATTGAGATTAATAACACTGCTTATTTCAGCCTTAATAAATAATAAAATGCATCCACAATGATCAAAGAATTAACCGATGAGTGGATTGAACGATGATAAGATTAACCAAGTAAGATTAACCCTTTGCTGGTTCAATTTCGCCCTCATGAATAAATTAGGTAACTTTATGAGGAATTTACCACCCAATTGTATCCACAGCAACAAGAGGGTCAGCTGATAAGCAGGATTTTACTCTGATATACAAAATGTTGAGCCTGAATAAAGGACTAAACTATGTGTTAAGCAAAGAAAGACTTATTCCTAACTGTCTCAAACTTGATAAAACTGACAAGGTACTGAAAACAAAACTATGAATGCCATAAAAATCAATGCAAAAGAAATACTGAGATATTCAAAGACACTGGACTACACATGAAAATACAGTAATAACAAAGCAATGGGTAAACTAAAAGTATGAGAGAGTGATATATATTCCTAAGCTTCAGTGTCTCTGGCAAACCAAACTAACTCACATTTAAAGCCAAATTAGGTTAGGGTAACGAGTGACCTAAGAGTACAATTTAAACTTATCAAAAAAGCGTAGTCTTGGTATGGCAGCGCAACAGTTATGTGCTATCTCTCATTTCAACAAAATCTACCTACCTGCCTAACTATAGCCAGATGCCTTAATCCCATAAGGGGTGGCCACAAACAAACCACATCCTCCATGTTGCCCTGTCCCCTGCCATTTCACTGCCCTCCCCCCAGCTTACACCCCCCTCTCTCATATACCTCTCTACTGCATCCCTCCACCTCATCCTACTACTGCTACTACTACTGTATCTACCTATTTACAGCCAGATGCTTTAATCCCACAAGAGGTGACCACAAATGAATCACCTCCATGTCACCCTGTTCCCAGCCATTTCACTGGCCTCCCCTCAGCTTCCACCCCCCTCTCACATCACGTGTATATATTCCCTAGATACTTCCACACTAATTAAAATATCAATCAAGTAACTTTGAAATCCAGTATCTGCTCAGATTTCCTTTCACTAAACAAAATGATCTGGCTTTACCCTGAAATAAAATCATCCATCTTCCCACAGCATCAAAATTGTTAATCGCAATAATTTTTAACATTCTACCAGCTCAGTTATCTCACATGTAAAAAATCCTTTTAAATCACGTCACTTAAGTAAATTTATCAGCAGTGAAGGAGTAACTACAATATTTTTCACTCTACAAAAAGATAAAAATAATCACCTACATCCATCCGTCAGCAGCGAAAAGATTAACAAACTACGGAGAGAATCGACAAAGTCACATAAGTCCAAAGAAATGCACTACCTTGGCTCCTTAAACTATTTTCTAAATTTCTTTCCTCTACCCTTTCGGACGAGAGGTCTTAGTAAAGCTGAAGGCATATGGGGGACAGCTAGAACACTAAGATCAAACTAGAATGGATTAAAATAGGCTTAGTACTGCTTCTAATTCTTTACTGATAGATCTTTCCCATTCTAGACATAATACCTTGATATCTAATGTGAATAAAAACATGATCATAGCTTAAATAAGACCAAGAATTTAGTCATGATGAACAGGAGGCTTTCAAAAATTCAAACATGGTAAATGCTGACTAAAATAATCCAGGGAAGGCAATAGCAAAGACCTCATGGTACAGGAAGGGTGAAGTCAAATCAAATCAAAAGGATTATATATATACACGACATTCACCAGCATTCCGGGCGGGCGAGTGACCTAATTGGGGCAAACGAGGGGCAGCCAATTAGAACAACTATATATAAACGTGAGGGTGAGTCATGCTACAGGAGGGAGTTGGGGGACACTTTAGTACCAGGCCGGCTGATCCTGTCACCCTCGAACACTTTGGTACTTGGAGGAACATTTGGATCTCATCCTGGAACACTTTGGTATGAGGGTGAATGTTTATTTTTCGCTCCTCCAACCACCAGACTTTATTTCATACTGCTTACTGGGAAAGGCTCTGTAGCAATAGTTGTAGCCCCAGGTTCATCTCAAATGAGAACCTGGTGGACTGCAGGCTGGAGTTTGCCATCTCAGGAAAGGGAGATGATCGTTTATATAACCAGGCAGTGGATCCAACCAGTTACATCAGTGCCACCACATGTTGGCATCCCTCGCCAGACTTAACAGTGAAGGGGTTAACTGAGATCTCATTTAAATCCCTCTACTATCTCGGGTGCTGGTGTGGGAGAAGGACGCCTTCATGTGGTGGCACTGGTATGACTGGGCAGTGGAGGTGTCTGGTTATAATGTCCCTCAGTACCCTCCCTATTCCCCAGAAGGATGGTGGACTGTGGCTGAAGGGCAATTTTAGTTTGCAGTTCACTGGGTTCACCTTCAGCAGGGCCTCGGGGTGCAATTACTGCTACAATTTATCTCTACTTAGCTGAATACAAATCACTTAATGGTAGTAGGAATGAAGGAATTAAAGTGTCCTCTTGCCAAAGAGCTTAACATTCTGGCAGTAAAATTGTTTTAAAAGACTTCCTGCCAAATATTTGAACTTCTAACTTATTTAAGACTGAAATTTTAAAATGTAGGTTTGGAAAAAATAAAAAAATAAATCATTAAAAAGAACAGCCAATGAAGACTTAAATGCTCAGCTGTATGTTTGAAAAGAATATATAAATAATAATGAAGGCAGAAATTTTAAATGCAGGTTTGAAAATACAGTATAAATAATAACAATAACAATAATAAAAAGATGGATGAATGTCTGAAAACCACTAAATTTGAAAAGTCAACCTAATCAAGAAAAAGAGAGAATTGCTAACTTACCAGCACAAAAACCATTAATTCCGAGCAACATCTTTTTTTTTTTTTTTTTTCGCTGGTACCAATTTTATTCAACTTACGAAAGGCTTCTGGCATTGCAGGGATTTATCGAGACTATATGATAATATGACCTCAGGAGGGACTGAATGGGGAGGCTGCAAGAGATCAAGCAGCTGATGCATGCAGTGATACTGGAGCTTTTATAAATGATACAATCATACGGCATCTAACCCCTCCAGTTCAAAAAGTCTGCCAAACACTGAATAAAACTGTTTGGAGATGGGAAGGATAATGAAAAAGATGTGCCCCAATTCAATGGATTAAATCTGAACTGCTAACTTGAGCATAAAGTCTGAAATGCTGACAGTTTGAAAGACATAAAGTGTGAAATGCTGACAGAGTGGAAGACAAAGTTTGTAATGTTCACTTAATAAAGGCTATTAGTTTGAAATGCTGACAGAGTGAACGACATGAAGTTTGAAATGCTAACTTAATACAGGCTATTAGTTTGAAATGCTGACAGTTTGAAAGGCATGAAGTTTGATATGCCAACTTAAAATAGGCTATCAATTTCAAATGCTGATAGACTGAAGGGCATAAGATTTTAAATGCTAACTTATTTCATGCTGAAAAGTGGAAATACTAACCTAATAAGGACAAAGACTGAAATGCTGAAAATCTGAACTGCTAACTTACTCAAAACTGAGAGACTGAACTGCAAACTTAGAGCTGATAGTCTGAAATACTAACAAAATAAATGCTGAAAATTTGCAATGATAAATTTAAAGCTGCCTGTCTCAACTCCAAATTCAGTAAGACTGAAAGTGGCTAAATTAATCAAGAACAAAAGTTTGAAAAGATATTCAAATTATGACAAAGTATGAAATCCTAACTCAAATTCAGGGGGTCAGTTTGAGAGACAGAAAGCATAAGATGATATCTTAATGCTTAAAAAATATTTACCTAATTTAAATCAATGAAAAGGAAAAAATCACCAATACACCTGCTTCATTAATCAACCCATTTAGTATGATGACAACTTTCCTATTTCATCCTTGTTAAAATCAGGAACTTTTGATCCTACCCCCCCAACAAGTAGCAATAATAATAATAATAATAATAATAATAATAATAATAATAATAATAAAGAAATAAAAAGGAAAATTGACACTGGGTTAGAGTGGGCCAGGGATATTTCAGTCCCAATCAACTGTAGAAGTATATATAATCCACTCAGAGTCACCTAAAGACTGAGCATGAGAATACAGCACAAAGTCTCAAATTCGATGTCAGAATACCTCCACGTTCCAATATATTTCTTCATACACCCGGTGAGTGTTGATGTCACTTGCCCCCACACAATCGGGTGCTTCTAGCCTTTGGTTCCCTTGTCTGTATATTAAAAAACTGAAGACCAAGTTTTTCTTGACACATGTTAGAGTTCAATAAATTACAAAAAGTAACTTCACTGCATTTATTGTTTGTGGTACGGTTGAATATTTAATACACGATTATCTCAGTAGTTACTACAGTATTTCCTTCCAAAATTTCCCAGTTTCCATAAAGCACTTGAACATACATGCATTAGGCTGGAGAGTTGGTGTTGTGATATATTTATTTATTTATTTTTTTTTTTATAGCAAGGAAGAAGGAACCAAAGGCCAGAAGCCCACGAGATCTGCCTGCAGTTTAAAGGTTAAAGATACAAAATCAACCCCTTACTGCAAAATAAAACAATCATCATTAATCCTTTCTTGGCTTAATAAAAGCCGAGTGTGGTTGTAACTAAACCATACTCTAATAAAAAAGATGTCATCATACTGACAGGCTGGAAAATACTATGTTAATTATATATCACATATAAAAGTTCCTACATAATGACTGACATGAAACCCCTGAATTTGTGGGCTTACAAGGCTTCCAAGCACCTCCTCCTTACCTATTTATTATGCATATAATAGCTAAATACTCCCTCGTATGTCTGTTCACTTTTGAAGTGGTCCTACAAATAACATATAAGGGAATACAAACATCCTATATGCAGAAATAAATTGGTAATGAGGTACAGTACTAGGGAATCTCCAAGCCAATAACAAGGCCCTAAAATTAAGAACTCAAATTTTTGGCAGGAAACTCAAAATTTTGATTGATCCCAGATTAAGTTCAAGGGTTAAACTAATTCTCATTACCATCCGATAAATTTACTCCACTTAGAAGGGACCTCGTATAGTAAAGGAGATTAGGAATATTTTCCATTATTCCTTTCAGTATTTGAGATATCTATTTAGGCAGAGTAAAGTCATCAGATGTTAGGAAGAATGAAGTGGATGAGCCGTCTTTGTAGTAAAGAAGTTTAGGGGACTGCCGGTGAAGAGATATGGCTCAGTAGCAGTCTAGCAGTGAGAGACAGAGAGGAGAGAGAATTATAGAGAGGAAGGAGGTTACACAATTTGTGGGAAACAGCTACTCAGAATTGTATAATCAATTACATTATCAAATATTCAAAACTTTTAGATGCATTAGAGAATGATTATTCAATTTTTATTGGAACATGAAGTTACAATTATTGAATACGCTATACAGATATGGTGATTACTTGAGAATTTTCATACACTAAATGACCATAGTGTGATTATTTGAAAATTTTTAAGTATGTCACATTATTAAGAAAAGTATTGGTTATTCAGCAGAAAGAATTTAAAAAATAAATAAAGATTCACATTTTTCTATTTAATGGTCAAACAAGTAATCTGAGATGCTAATGTAGCAATTCTTCCTGCTCTTCATTTGGCAACAGTTTCTTAATTTTCAACATTTTAGTGATAATCTACAAATCTCATTTATTTTCTTAGCTTTTTTTTTTTTTCTATAAGCATTAATCTTTCATCTTTTGAGGACTAGCTCTGTAAAATGTGTGATTTTGATAACCTTGCAAATACGGTAAGAATTATTATTATTATTATTTTTTTTTTTTTAAAGTTTGATAGGACCAGAAGAACCCATCACAGTAAGGACTGATGATTTTACAGCCAAGGTTCCCTAAACATGTTATGATTGTCTCTCTCTTGTAACTAAGGTGATATTAGGCGAAAGA
>JAGKTI010000138.1:150125-166551 GCA_018397915.1 Birgus latro
GTCCTCTTTATAAGGCCAAACTTTATTTATTCACATTAATTTTAGTTATTACGTTCAAAATTTTTTAAAAACTGCCTGTTACAATTTTGTCACTATGTATATAGCGTTGTATTGGATTTGTGAGAAGGTCAGGTTTTTCTTATGCAAATTTTAAGCAAAAATTTTTATACCAGCATGCCTACACTTCTCAACCTCTACAGAGCAGGGAGGCTGCCAGAGATCAAGCAGTGTGGAGAGCTGCCTAAAAAAAAAAAAGGTGTACCTGGTATGTATGTTAAGATCTAATACCCACATGATGAGGGGAACTGTTGGGTGGGAATGAGTGACAGGTCAGAGCTTGAATTTTTTATTTCTCTAACATTTTGGACAACACAAAATCTATCATAGAGATTTGTGTAGCCCAAAACATTAAAGAAAATAAAGAATTCAAGTTCTAACCTGACTATCTTTATTTTTTCTAAAGTTTTAGGTTCCAGCATTTCTGTGTAGCCTGAAACGTTAGAGAAAATAAAGAATTCAAGCTCTAACCTGCGTCTCTCTCCCACCCAACACTTGCACTTGCCGCAAAGGATTGCCAAAATAAGTAAACTGCAGAGGAGGTGCCATTAAGTCTCCTATGTGACATAAAATGACTCCTATAACGAGGACTGCCTGTTAAGACTACAACTACAGGCAAAAGTTTATTTTTATAACGATGCCCATATTTATGTACATGAAGACAAAATCTGGGTGTGGCTTATCCAACAGGACATGAAATAAGTATGTGCAATAAAAATTTACCTCTAAGTTCGTATACTGTATATACTGTATACTGTCTATACGTATATCTGCTCATACATTTATACTATACTCAATGCTATTCAAAACTTATCAGGGTTTATGGGAAAAAACTAACAAAACACTAATGGAAAGGAATCAAAAGGAGAAAGAAGAGATAAATGGCCATATCTGCAAACTGAATCCACAAAGGTCTGAGCAAACCCACATATTTGAACACCTGGATTTTGAAAACCAATGGGGATATGGGATGGTTAAGCCTTTGAATGTTATGGTATTTTTATTACAATCTTGATATTACACATATGGTTAGTTTTTGAGAGAGATCTTGCAGCAAAAAGATTAGAAAAAAAAAAACTCTATTAACTCCAAAAATTGAGTAATATCTTTTTCATTTTTTCTTGCTTCCTCTATCTGACTCTAGTCAGTTTAGGGGAAGCCTTTTGTATTCAGGAGAATAAAGTAAATCTCTCTTAATTTAGCCAATACGATAATATGCTATAAATCTCATTCATGGTACCACCTCCAAACTATTTCATTTATTTATGGGAAAAATGATGAAAGTCTCCAATATTCCTTTCAATAGCTTAGTTTATGGTTTTTAAGGCCTTGAACATGCATGCACATGTTAAAATTATGTTTATATTTTACTCCTGTTGCCACTAAGCTATTTTATTGTTTAGAAGAGACTTTCAAAGCTGCGATAAATGAAATAAATTGGGGTGCTCCTTTCTCTCTGCATAATTAAAAAACTGACGTGCGTTCCTTTCTCTCTGCATAAATGACGTAAAAGTGGTGTTCCTTTCTCTCTGCATATATGAAATAAATTGGGTGATCCTTTCTGCACTATCAACTGAAAATTGAGGAGTTTTCCTCTCTCAGCAAAAATGACAAAAAAATGGGATATTCTTCTTCTTTGCAAACTCAATATAACAAATATGGCCGTGAGACTCCCAACTAAAGAAGGCAGCTAAGAACGAGAGCAAGATTTTCCAAGAGTATATAGACTGTCTGACACCAGATATGTTCACCCTCTTAGAAAGTCGACACCTCCTCACCACACCAGAAGGCATAAGGACATGACACAGGAGCACTAATACTTTGTTACTAAACAAAGTAATGAAGGACAATAACAAACTTATAAAATATTATGCTGTACTGTGCAAGTGAATGGGAATAACTATGCTTCAAGTCTAACTGCTACAGATTTTTTATGAATGGTGGACACCTGTAACCTGGTTTATGGATGTTTTTTCCTCTTTCCTCTGTTTATATATATACATATAAAGTATACCAGCAGCACATCTTGAGGGACACCAAAATTATATCTAAACTGAATGAAAAGACATACTGAGGTCACACAAATGTTGCTCAGTAATTGCTGACCAGTAAAATATCTGAAGAGGAAACACACCCTTCCAAAACAATGCTGCCTTGAGTAACAACTACTGTGATTCCTCTAATACTAAAAAGGAGACAGACTTCCTACAATATCACCAACAACTGCATGGTCTTGCTGGACAAAAAAATTAAGTGAGGAATGCAAAAAGAAGAGAAATTATTAGGTCAAATTAATGTTTCTAGATACTTACTGATCAGTGAGAAAAACAGAAAAAAAAAAAGAATTGATATCCAAGTTTATAATCACTCATGAATCACCAAGTTTATAATCCCTCATGAATCACTTACATGTCATAAAAATGTTGAAAACCTCACAGTAAAATGCAATATGGTATTTAAGTTATTACATATCAACATTTACTATACTGAACTTTAGTTATGTATTAGTGCTCCATTAGCAATGAGACTCAACCACTGAACTAAGCACTACCAAACTCTTTTAAAAAGTTCACTAGCTAATTAGCGAGAGTGAAAAAAGGCATATAAGAAGAACCAATCTCAAAATCATCAATAAATTAACACATGGCAAGGCTATGGCAAAAAATAATAATTACAATAATAACAATAAAAAAATAATAAACACCAAGAGTAAAGCTTAACAAAAGTAAACCTGAATTAGGAACTTTCTGAGCTACTGATGATGTTATCTTCCAAAAGTTGCAATAAGAAAGAGGAAAATTCTTAACCAATTCTTAACCCCTTCACTCTGATGTCATTAAATTTTACTCTTGCTGTCTCCAGATGATTTTATTCAGATATGGATAGGCCTTTTGCACTTAAGGGATTAGATACAGCTTTCATTATACTGTGCTGTTTTGACTTTAACTTGGCCCAAATTACCATCTCTTCTATGCTGAATTCTGGGCTGTAACAACAAATCAGCATAAGAATTTGGCACTAGTCATGAAGATGTGCTATGGAAAGGATGAAGAGCTGTAGTATTGTCTTTTACTGCCACTGAGTTATGTGAAATACTCTGCAAAAAGGACAAAAATCTGCTAGTCAAATAACTGTAAAAAGAGTATAGCTTCCTCATTGTCAGCTGGATCTCACACTGAATATATTCAATATTCAACCATCTGGTTGCAGCAAAAATAACACTAAAAAGACACAGCAATAGTCAAGGGGCAGCAGAAGCCCACAAGCATTCACATATAAAAAAAATATATATAAACTGGGTAAAAGAATAAGAAAAATGAACAAAAACTCTACCTATTAAGCCCAACTAAACTACAACCACCATCACCAACAAACAGACTCTACCCCATCTTACAATTCAATAACTTTCTCTTCTGGATGATATTTTAATCTTGCTACCACCAAATTATTTCATTAGTCTTCAGAGAACTCCACTATTCTGTTTTTTCTGGGAAGGAACAATCCTCCAGGTTTCTGGCCTTTGGTTCCTTCCTCCTTCATAAATAAATAAACAGGCTAATGGAGAATATACCAGTACATACCACCAAATTATTAGTCTTCAGAGAGCTACACTAGTGAATGGCTTTATGATGAATATACCAGTTATACCAGTACATATCTTACCACTCCATTTCAAACTCTCCTCAGATGTAAGCCTTGGGAGTTTCCACAACTAAAAGGGTCCATAAAACAATAGCACCTTCAGTTCAATCTCTCTCCTAAATAAATAAAATTGGTTGGAGGCAGCAAGTATAAAGCATCATCAAAGTAAAGTGGTTAACCAGGCAAACTTGGCCACACCCCCACCTTGAATGCTGAGCTGTGATTGGCTGAAAACTGATGGGCTACACACACAAATTTTAAACACCTTTATATATACATTTCTCTCTCTATTTTCACCATCAGCATACATTATTTCCTATTTATAAATTGCTATATTGTCATTATTTTTTCTACTACAGCTATCTGTAAAAGCATGCTGGAGCCTTTATAAAGGCTCCTATTTTTTCCATTATAGGTTGTAAACGAAAAAACTTATTCCACTGTTACCTACCAAACTAATTTCCTCCTATTTTCTCCATCGTGGGTTGTATAGAAAAAACCTGTGGCATTTTAAAACACATTCTTGATATAACAAGGTAGTTGCCAATTTAAATCAAAGTTGCGTTCTAATATAATAAAATAATTTCCATACAACTAGCTTATGAACTAACTTTACTGGCAACTACGAAACTTAGCATGCAAAGATACCCTGTTTTAAGTCACATTTCTTTTTAAAACGTAACAGATTTTCGACATATGGTGATGTGAAATGGACAGCGACAAAATATCAAATACTGTATTGCTACTATATAACAATATGTCCTGAATTTGCAATGCAATATATAACATATTCTGAATAAATAATTTTTCTGTATATGGGTATAACAATTTCATAATAAAATGCACAGGGTTTGAAATAAGGAAAATCTACAGCACTACCGTTCCTAAAATCAAATCAACCAATCAGCTACAAGGAGGGGGCAGGGCAACTTTGCCAGGAAACTAAAAATGGACTATAGGACCCAGAAACTAAAGTATACAAGAGGAAGAAGAGGTAGAGAGGACTGTCTACGAGAGGAACTGAGAACGGCAGACGTGTCCTGATCATCTCTACTACAATGTAAAGGCTTTCTATGAAGGAGTAAATGCTCAACCAACTCTTGTGTTTAGCTCTATTGGTTTTGTCATATTCAGAGTTCATACACAGTTAGTCCTGGCGGAGAATCCAAAATAGGCTTGCCATCAATGCCCTGCCATACCTAACATCTTTTTTTGTAGGAAGAACTGGGAAGGGAATATGCTGTGTCTTCCCATGCACCTTGTTTTACCTGCCAATAGACTCAGATTTGCTACTGCAGAAAGAACAGCCATGGAAAGATTATATTATTTTTTCCCCTAAGAAGAACAGTGAACATGGACTGATTCTACTTTGTTTTTGTTCTTCCAGGAAAATATATAATTGCTGACAGGAAATTCTACACAAATTCCCTGCCAGAACTAAGATTTCCTCAGGACAAGAGATTTTGAACGGGCCTAAACATTTCTTTCCTCATCCTTACTGAAATACAAAGAGATGGGATGACTATTACCCCCCTGTCCTTACTTTTCTGGGAAGTAACAGTGTCTGTTTTTACACAAAAAAGAGACAAGGAGAGATTACAACCCCCATCCCTCAATCTTCATACAAAGACATTTGACATTTACTACAAGGAACCCATTGCAAGTCTATTTATCAATCTCCGCCAAGGGTACTAACTCCTAACTCAAGTGCACACAACACCATCTACTAGTTACGTATTCCCACACCACAGTCACTGATATCGGTAACTAAATGGGGCCCTCACAGTGTACGACAGAGTGACTCGTAAAAAAGATACTAAAACACCAAAAAACACCCAAACAAAAACAAATGAAAAATAAACAAGGAAAAAAATGAAGCGTCTGCCTCTTTGGTACGAGGACAAATCTGTTTCCTGAATGTTCTAGAAGGATGAGTACTCATACTGAAGGGATTAAGAGCAGTCCTCAATTAACCCCCCCAGTATGAAGATGCCTAATTTAAATTCTTGCCAGTGCCCTATGACTTAACTAAACTGACATCAGAGCCTTTACAATGGTGTTAAAAGTGGTCTCCATTAACTCCTCCACTACAGTAACAGCAAGTTTGATGTCAGACAGATTTTTTTCAGCTGGCGTGACCTCTTAAAGGGAAGGAGTATGGAGCAGTTCAAATAACTTTTCCATTAAAATTAAGTCTGCTTTATAATTTTATCCAGTTAATTAATCCAGTTTGAAGAAGTCCACTTTTATCCTTGCTGATGTGTCATCATCATAAAAAATATAAAAATAAAAAAAGGTCATGAACAGTTCCATTCACCCCTTCTGTACAATGACTGATTTTTTCCTGTGTCACATTTATGATAGACAGGCAGACAGATACAGATAAACAGATAGCCACGCAGATTTAACACGCAAGTCCTCGTACCAAAGTGCCAAACAGCCCCCGAGCATCCCAACCACATGAGCTAGTAACCACACCCACTCCTCCCTGGGCTGTATTGTGAGTGATATGGAAGGCTCCTTAGCACCTCTTCCTTAGTGATTTATTCTTATTACACCTCAATATTCTCTTGTACACTATTGTATCTACATCATTTTAATACCAACACAGTCTGGATCAATAGCCTACAAGAGGATATTGGTGTGTATGGTGTGGAATAAATCGCTAAGGCTGAGGTGTCAGGGAGATTTCCAGGACCACTCAGAATAAAGCCCTCTCTCTCACCACCACCTTTTGTTGTCTACTCACCCGTCTCGCTCGGCTTTGGTACCGGATGGCTTTCTTTGTGTCCTGTTTGGCAGTGTCCACATAATCTTGCGCTTCCTGTACGTGATTCTCAATCCTATTCATCAGTTCACCCTGTTTTTGTGGCCAGGGATGGGGGTAGGGCATGGGGTAGGATGGGGGATGGTGCAGGATAGGGGATAGGATGGAGGGTACACAAGTTCAGGAGACAGTAGGTGGGTTAGGGTCAAGACGACAGAGAGGCAGAACACAAGGAAGGTCAAGGAGACATATTTGGCAGTGTTAGAACCAAGTAAACCCAAGACAAAGGAAAATAAATGAGTTGGTCACAGTTAAACAGATGTTAATTTGCAGGGGAAGGAAGAGGGTGTGAAGGATACAAGTTTGTCGGACATTAAACAAACCCAAGGGAGGTAGTTCACACGATGACACAGGGCGTGACGAGGATGGGACAGGAAAGACAGTAGGGTCATTAAAGGAGAGGGAGAAACCAAACCACCGGTAAACGTGAACCGAGAAGAGGGTTGATAGGGGGTAAACACAGCAGTCAAAGAGGGTATATTGAGTTAACAAGAGGATACAGAGGGCAGCAGTCAAGTGTAGGAAGCCAAGGAGTTCCCAAGTACACAGACACAGGCACCGGAAGACAGTCATCACACATCATTTGTTTCGGTTACCAAGTTTCCGTTGTTATGAGGTGTTTGGTTTTAAGAGTTGAAGGTTACATTTCAGGAAGGGAGTAACAGTTGCAGAGAATGTTGTTAATGGGCATTTTGGTAGTAAACGTAGGAAACATAATCACAATCGTGTTTAAAATACAGAAATGATTCCATACACATTGAGAAACACAGAAGATTAATTGTACATAAGAGCATAATGAAGTTATCGGATCCCATGCCATTTATTTCGAGTGCGGCGTAACATGCAACACCGTGTGAGTGAGAGACATGTACACATGCGCGTGAGAGGCAACACATACACATGCACATGCACAATGTAAATCAGATCGAGAAAGAAGATTGTGAGTAACAGATACCACGAAGGATGGACATGCAGAAGAGAGAGAGTCGTGCAGATTATCAGTAAGAAATATTGCATGAGGGGTAATCAGGATGGGTCAAATATATATGTAGGAAACAAGGGGTGAAAAAAAAGAGAAAGGAAAAATACATTAGCATCTAGCGGCAATGATGGTAATAATAAAAGTGAAAATTCACTGGTTACTCACCTTGCGTGCTTTGCTCTGATACTTAAGTGCCTTTTTAGTGTCCTCCATAGCTTTGCCGACATATTCGACGGACTGATCTACGTGATACTCAATCCTATCAATCATCTCCCCCTAGTGGTTGTTGGTTGATCGATCAATCGTGGGTTGGTGAGGGAAGCAGGCATAGAGGAGAGAGGCAAAGAGACACAAAAAACAATTAATGTTGACACACTCAGCAACAATCCACATGTGTAAGAAGAAAAAAAATAAAAATAAAATCAAACGAATCCTGATGGTGGTGGCTACAAAGACACCAATACAAATATAAACTTTCCATTGCTACAGTAGTGTACAAACTCTTGTGTGTGATGTGCAAGGCCTACATTGGGTTATAGGTAAGAACATTAACACCCTAAGTCACACAGATCCCCATCTCATCTTACCCTTGCTACTAATTAATTTTCTTTCAGCTTAGCATCCTCTCTTGTACTAAAGGGGTTTATTTAGACTACTTCTAACCCCTCCAGCTTAAAGAGTCTGTGCTAAGCTGAGGAAAATAAAGATGGCAAGAATAAGATGAAAAAGACATCCTGTACAGACTCAATAGGACAACCTCTTCTCTCCGATGACCTGTTTTTAGTCTTAATCAAGCTAGCATTGGACGACTTTACTCAGTTATTGTTATTCTAGTTATTGAAAGGATTAATTAAGGCAATATGTATCCATTCACAAAAAGAAAAAAATCTTAATTTAAAGATAATCCAGTTTGAAAAGTCTGCCCTAAAATTACAAAAATCATCAAGAGATAGCAAGAATAAGAAAAAAAATTGATCATCGGATTGAATGGGTTAAATGCACAAGAGTTGCATTCAGATACAGTCAAAAAGACTATTTGAACAGCATAAAAAACTATATTCCAAAATTATACTGCCTTTTTTTCAAGTCCAGGAATAGTCTCTAGAAGCACCTAATAAAAATGTGGGACACCAGACTGAACCTCGGTGAGATCTGCAGCTCTCGTTCAATCTCATACGGGTTCAGAGCTGGCGGCCACGACGATGTTAAAAAAATAATGAAGAAAAGATCTATGTCAGTTCATTCCACTAAGTAAACAAAACAACACCTTAACCCCCCCTCATGCTCAGGACAACTCTAGTACTATGATGCTCATGATTTTACATAGGTGAGCATGGCAGACTGAGGGACAGTACAGGAACTACACTATCATTAACTCTCTCATAGCTGGAGACATCTCATATTCTGTTATGGTCAATTCCAGATTATCTGATCTGGCTCATATATGGGAGTCTGATTTCACTATTGGCACTATTAAACTGGTAACACCAACTCCCTCAAGGTCAGGGTAAGTCTAGAACTGTATCATACAGTAGAACCTCAATTATCCCCGAGCCAATCAACCAGAATTGGCGCTAAATCGGACAATTTAAAGAAAAATTCCAAAATCGATCAACTGGGTTAAATCCAGGACCCAACCGGCATTTCAAATTCACCGCACAACCATCCAGCACCAATGTTTACATTCCTTCACCACCGAGCGAATCACCGCAGTCCCCCACCACTGTTTGGAGGTTTAATGGTGTAAACACAGCAACACACTGCTGTTTTATCGCAATTTTCCGTAATATTTGGTGGAATATCAGCCATGGCTCCTGGCTGTTCATGGAGAGATACTGATGAATCATTTCGAAAGATCATCCGATTCATGGAGCGAAATCCAGCCTACACAGCTAATGAACTGCTTTATTCTCGTAGCCATTATATTATGATGACTTCCAAAATCGCCGTCGTGTAGCAATCAAACAGTCAGACAACAGGGACTTTTTCATGAGGGGTAAACATACAAAAACAGCAAACATTTCACTCATATCCTCCCTTTCATTTTGGAGATTCCCAAATAGTGATGCATCAATGTCCACGCCAGCAAGTACTCCAGCAAAAACGGCTGCTCCACCAGTCTCCCCTATCAGGCCTGTTCGACCCCGAGCCAGCCTATCCACTCGCGTCGATAAGCCTGCATCATCCACAACTCTGCAGTTCCGTGACAATTCACTGTCAAGTCTACTCGCCATCAGACAATTCCCTGTCAAAACATGGACGATTCTCCGTCCAGATAATTCGCACCCTGGATGATTCCCCATCATTCTATAAATACTTATTAATTATTTCAGGGGGAATCATCAAAGTCTATGTTGAATATCGTAGGCTTTGGATATTACAATATTTATTGGTTGCACCTTTAGTCAATAATTGTTTCTTCCGTGCTGTAGTCACCTTTGAATTATATTCTAGCATCACCCATAGCTGCTTTCGTTAATGACGGCGAATTGTCCTGAAACCATCAGTCCTAGCTGACAACCTCTTTGTAGCTTTGTTTTTTTTTTCTTCTTTATTTTTGATGACTAATGGCTTTCAAAAATAGTTTCACACTGCTTTTTTTTTTTTTTTTTTTTTAAATGGGCATCGAAACTTATTCCAGGTGAAATATGCGTGATGCTAGATGGCCATCATTCACGTGTTGTTTAGGTCAAAAGCGTGACTGGTAATGTGGACTTTCAAGAGGCTTAATGGCAATCCTTGGCGATTAAAATTTTTATGGAGAGTATTAGGAGGCAAAACTATCAGGTAGGTTAGAATGCAATACGCAGTGATGTGTCCAGTCGGTGAGATCGTATGTAAACGCACGTCTTCAGTGTCATAAGACAGATATTTATAATTATCCTTAAATATATTTTTAATGAAAAATATGAGGCTCCTAGAACCTAACCCCCTATTTTACATGTAAATACTGTATATATCATGTTTTAGCTAATAGTGTAGTAAGGATAATTACAATTTCAGTTAAGTAAATAAAATACACTGAAAGCATTAGGCCTATTTTATCTCCCTGCGACCCATCAATATTCCTTTAGTCTGAAAATCACTGGTGTAAGACAACAGGAAATGGGTGTTATTCAATTTTCCAGAAAAATCGATTTTCCGGCATTTTGAACTCCCCGTGGCTCCCAGATAATTGAGGTTCTACTGTATATAGGCCACTCTAGATTTAGCTTACATTAGGCAATTCTAGATTTAACTTATACTAGGTCACAGTAGGTTTAACTTCTATTTGGTCATACTAGGATCTTGTTAGCATGAGTCCTGTGAGCATGAGAGTGTTACAAACCAAAGGTAAATAACCCTGGAATGAGCTAGTCTCACATCATGCCATCAAACACAGGGCCAGCTGCTATGTACAGTCTACCTATAACCCAAGCATAGACTCCTGGCAACGCACGGACACAGAACCTAACAATACGATCATTTTGGGTGGTAATCATAGCAGCCTCGGACACCGTATCTCCTCTTCCTTGGCTATTTATTCCAAGCAAAACACCTTAACATTCTCTTGTATGTTATTTATGTAAACGGTGTTGATGTTAAAATGACATAAACAGCACACAAGAGAATGTTAAGGTGTAATAAGCAGAATGATTCACTAAGGAAGAGACACTGAGATGCCTCCTGTGCCACCCAGAATACCGCCTTGTCTTGTCCTTTTTTATATATGTATATATATACATTATATATATATATATATATATATATATATATATATATATATATATATAAAAGGACACTGCTCCTCTTGTTTCCAATGCTGACAAAAAATACAGACAGAGAGGACATCAGTGTTCTTGTTGCAAATTTTCTCTGACAGACAATACTGAGTGAACAGGGACACCAATGCTCTTGTTCCAACATTCAAGGACAAATAAAGGTAAACACAGAGGGACATCCATGAACATAACCTTGATGCATTGAGAGAAAACAAAATAAAACAACAAGAACGCCAATGCCCTCACTGCATCCTCTCCCCAGATAAAAATAATATAAATAAAACGGACACTCACCCAGCGGACTGACTCTACACTGACGGACACACACCCGCCGAAATCTACTCTGGATTCACACCGCCGGACTCTTACGGCCATATTATTAAAACTGAGTGTGCAAAGATGCAAGCAAGCCATGGATTTATGAAGTCTGTTTATGGACATATTCATTCATATCACATGGAACACTTGTATATGTGATTAACCAGCATACCACACTGTTGTTTCTGTGGCTCCAGACTCATCTATATGTGAACCTGATTGACTGCAGGATGATGCCATTTTCCTGCATTCCACCATCCTCCTCACAACGGATAGGGAGTGAGTTGAAGGGCGTCTGTATAAACTGCTGCCACTTTGTGAAGATGTTCCTCTCCAGTACAATACAAGGTCAACCATTTTGTATGATCACACTTTTAGAACACCTGTAACTTACAAATAATCAGTCCACATCCTAAACTGTATTACCAAACACAGTCAACAATGATATGAAGGTCAAACATGCTGCATCATCATCACAAACTCAGAATGTTGAAGGCTTGCTAACACCTTGGCAACACAAGTTTTAATAAACATAAGGCCATTATTCTGACACTCCACTCTATCCTCTGAATGACTAGCGGTCACTTTGGAAAGGACTGCTACATGCTTCAGGTTCATTATGCAATCTATCATCTCCCCCTAGTGAGGTCACTTAACCCATCTGGTACCGACACATCCGTCATACTTTATACTTGCTACCACTGCTGTTTTTGATGGTGTGGTCCCAGGCTCAACTGGACACAAACCCAGCAGACAGCAGAATAAAGTCACCCTTCTCCTACAGTCCACCATCCTCCTTTCAGAAGATAAGTACAGAGGTGAGGGGCTAGTTTTACTGGTGACTCTTTTTGAAGGCATCCCTCTTCAGCACTCAACAATTTTACACAGCTTGGGTGACACTCCTTGAAGTATGGAGGTTGGACAGAGCCCTCACTTTGCCACTCACACCAGAAGTGTCCCCCAGTCTGAATAAAATCACTAAGATGCAGCAAGAATAAAAGTACATAAGATGTTGCCGGATTCAAGGGGTTAAAAAGGTAACTATTAACCTCTTCAGTAAGATGACATCTTTCCCATCATACTCTTGCTGCCACTAGACCATTTTTCCAAGCCTAAGGAACATTATTTGATCTGGAGAGGTTAAAATTGAGCTCCACTAACCTCTCCACTACATGACATCTCCTGAAGCTTAAGGAAATCATCTGGAGGCAGCAAGGAGATACAGAAGACATTATCATAGTGAGGAAGTTAAAGGTTTGTATTCTCAATGGCACACGTCTTGTAGCACCATTCCCTTGGTGATTTATTTTGCATATTACACCTAAACACTGTTTTGTATGCTATTTAGTTTCAGTATCAATGTACTTTTCATCAACAACATACAACACTGAGGTGCAACATACAAAATAAATAAATTAGGAAAAGGCACTAAGAAATCACCAGGGCCACTCAGAACACAGCCAACAATCTTACATTAGCTATACAGTATCATAGTGTGACAAACAATGCAGATTTAATGTATCAACTTTACAATGAAAAACAAAAATAATATGGTGGAGGAATTCTACCATTAAATCTCAGTGCATAACGTTTACCAACTTTTAAAAGAACTAAATGAGTAAAAATAATAATAATAATAATAATATAAGGAAGAACAGGTCCATTATACAGGCAGCCATTGTTATGAGTTTTTTTTTTTTTACATTCAATAACTTTTTTTCTTTTTTTTAATACTATAACTTTCTCCACATTTCTGATACTGTAAATCGAAGGAATCTGGTCAATTAGTTTTAGAGTTATTCATAGAACTTTAGTGGGCAAACTATCAAAATTAGTTTTATAGAGTTATCCACAGAACTTTAGTGGGCAAACTATCAAATTAGTTTTAGAGTTATCCGCAGAACTTTAGTGGACAAACTATCAAAATTCTATAACTATGGTAAATTAGTAACACTGATAGCTATATCTTTTAATATGCAAACTTTCACAATTTTTTCATTTTCCTATTCAACTAGTTCTGTGAAGAAGAAATCAGCATTACTAGTGATAGGCCAACTCTAAAATAGGTGATTTCTCTGCATGTCTCCAAGAAAAGCCATATATCACTATCTTCCTTGTACCCAGTACTGTAATTGTAGGACACCAGCCATCCTGGTAGGAATGGGACAAACACATAATCTTTATGTATAGAAGTACAACTTCTCTGGAAATCACCATGAAAAATATAACAACATATCAAAATTTTTTTTTACACCTATACTATAAACTGTAGGACACAAGGACTGGAATCTGAACACAGTTTTTTTTCGCAACATAACGTTGATTTCAACTGTGAAATCGAAGATAAAAAAAATACTCAAAACAAATGGCTCCCTATACAACCATGCACACACTACTTGGGTTGGGTAATTTATAACATGTACAGCGTTAAGGTCGGAAATTCGGTAACATCTACAGCTCTGTGGGGTCGACAAAAACTCTGGTCATGTGCTTAGCGTAAACACGTGGGTCATGCACAGGGTGACACTAAAAATCTCCTTACCCAATAATCCTTTCACTATCATGTCATCTTTTTTTAAATTTTATTCCTGCTACCAATAGACTAGTTATATTCAAAGGAACAGAATGAATCACAAAAGAAGAGATGCTACAGGATGACACTGTAATATATCTTCCACAGCGATTTATTGTTTTTCTCAAGTCTTATTATTATCATGTATGTTACTGATGCCAATTATGTCAATTTAAAAATATATAAATAACGGAGAGAGAGAGAGAGAGAGAGAGAGAGAGAGAGAGAGAAAAAAAAGTGTGCATGTGTGTGTGTTTTATGGAGTAATATATAAAATAAATCACTATGAAAGAGGAAATACAAAGCCCCTTATGCGACCTAAATTACAATCTCACACTCTTGGCAGTTAAGGACGCTTCCTAACACCTCTTCCTTACTGATTTATTTTTGATATGGCTGCTTAACCCCTCCGTGGCTGTAGGTCCGGAATTTTATGTGCTCCCCTGGCCAATGCCAGGGCCATTTTCTGAAGCTTCAAAAATTGATTTTTTTTCTTCTTTGCCATATTGAAGTTCCAATGCACCTGGCAATGCAAATTTCAGCTTCCTAGACCCATCCTGTGGCGTGCAATCGAACGCAGAAGTTGCGTAAATTTAGGCAGCTGATACGTCACATGTAGGTATTGCAGTGATGAAACATCACACTTTTTTTCAAACCAAAAAACATTGTCAGTGATGCTGAAAAGGTATGACATACCTAGATATGCATATTCTGAAGTTTTTTAGTACATAATATACGAGGTTTGAATATAAAAAATTATGAACTTATTTTGCATTTTTTGGTGTTTATTGTGTTTATGGTAGTATTGACTTATTTTTGTAGTCTGGGTGGTGGAATTTGTTGGGAAAGGGAGGCGAGAGTTTCTGTTTTCAGACCGAAATGAGATAAACGTCATCCCTTGAGTGTACAGGCAGGACAGTGTGGGTTGAAATGCAAGATGATCTGCTTTTCGCACCTCGCACGAGCTGATTAGGGAGGCCTCTCCACCCACAAAAGCATCACATGAACACGGAAAACTTTCCTGTTATGCTTGTAAAAGAAAAAGAATATGTAAAATTATTCAAAACTGTACAACAAACCTGAGCAAACAGGTAAAGATACCAAACAATTTTTATTTTTTGTAATGTCTTTTTTGTTTATGCCTGTGTTTACAATCGTGAACAGGATGGTAATGTAGTGTTTCGCAAGAGAGGAGATAGACGATATTTTCTGTCTGGGTCAAGATAATGGGTATAGCTATGTGTGTTTAGGCATGGCCACGAGCGAAAAAATCGTACATCCACTTATCATGGCAGCAGGTGGTGAACTGACATACGAGGTATGAAAGCATGAAGTGAAGGTCAGTCTCATGTCCCAGATGTTCAATCACTTCCCAAAAGTTTTCACAGTTTTCTACTAGTCGTACTGCGTCAAATGATCCAAACCAGTACAACAAGCCTGTGCAAATAGGTAAAGATACGAAGACAAAAATGTGTTTTTCACTTATATCTTTTTTTTTTTTTTTTATGCCTGTATTTAATCATAATCATAAACAGGGTGGATGTGTGTGTTTCGCAAGGGAGGACAAAGATGATACTTTCTGTCTGGGTCGAGATAATGGGTGTTTAGGCATGGCCACGAGCGAAAAAATAGAAAATCCATTCATCACAGCAGCAGGCTCTGAACTGCTTCATGGGATATATGGGGGTGTAGTGTATGTCAGTCTGAAGACGTTCAGAACGTTCATGCACTTCTCAAAAATTTTCACCGTTTTTTATAGGGCATGCTCAAACGATGCCTGCAGCAATTTATCGGCAAAACATCATTTGACGCTGGCAGCCACGGAAACGTTAAAGTTGTTTTGTATGTTATTTGTGAAGAGCAAAGTGATATTAGAATGATTCAAGTAACACAGAAGAGGACAGCAAGGCATGATAAACAAACAAATAACTTAGGAAGAGGTGTTAGGGAGCTTCCTTTCCCATCTAGAGTACGAACCAAGATACAACCTCTAAATTGAAAATAATCATCCATAGGTAGCAAGAATAAATTTTTAAAATGATGGCAATTTAATGAATGAATTAAATGCCATATACCTGAACCAGCTTCAAAAATAAAATGACATACACTGGTACTGAATTGAAGGATATAACAGCTATTTCCAAAAATTTACTTAACCTTGTAGTCATCATCATTCGCACCCTAATTCACGATTAAACATGGGGTGAGGAGAGAGAGAGAGAGAGAGAGAGAGAGAGAGAGAGAGAGAGAGAGAGAGAGAGAGACAC
>JAGKTI010000138.1:166950-180953 GCA_018397915.1 Birgus latro
ACCAACAAACCATACACTCACACAAACCATACATATCCATACAGACCATACATGCACCAACAAACCATACACACCCACACAAACCAAACACCCTCACACAAACCATACATACACCCATACAATCTTCCATAACCATTCATCTCTGAGCCAATCCACTCGTTCCTCAACTCATTCATCTCTCTTTTGTGGCTCAGTGGGTTAGAGCGTTCCGCTCTGGCCGTAGGGTCGGAGGATCGAATCCACCCAAGGGTCATTGGTAGACATCAGGAAGGGCATCCGGTCATAAAATGCTACACGCTCCAATCCAAAAGTCCTCTATCCAGGGACAACGCCTTAGCCCTTCGGGGATACCAGGCATAAAAATTTTATTTATTTATTTTTTTTTTTTACTATGATAAAATTTGTATACACTCTTCTCACTCACTCTGGCACATTTAACTTAGCAGAAAGGATCCCTACACAGTCAAAAGGTTAAAAACACTCTATAACTCTTTCCACGGTGGAGTTAGGTAGTATGTGATGGTGAAGTTTCGGTATCATCTTTAGGCTAAAATTATAATATCAAAGGGTTAACTGATGCCAATTGTTGCTATTACTTTGCAAATACTGAACTCTGAAGCTGATTAAAACAATATGGCTTTTACAGTCTAATTACTTTTGCTGGAGATACACCCAACAAAAAAAGTATTAAGTCCCAGAGGTTGATGATCACAAAATAAGAAAATACCTCGAACACAGATAAATCTATTAATAAGCTAAAATTTCATACTAAGCAAAATTTTATACTGTGCCATTTTATATAATTCTGAGTATTATCAATCCATCAATCAGTCAATCTTGTGCTACCCTATTAGGTACACAGGGGATGACCATGCTAAGATTAATACAGTGTTTAAATTTAGCATATGGCAGCCCATGCATTTCCCAAAACTATAATGCAGTAAGACATAATACTTTTCTTTTAACAGGGTGTACTCTTACAAAACCTCATTGTATACAACTGATTTATTTTAAACACAAAGCTGGCTGAAAAAGCTACATGTTAACATTATCCTTTGAGTAGGCCTGAAAAAAATTATGTATGTGGCTTTCGGAAAACACAAATTTTCAGATTAATACTTGGGTGAACAAAATAAACATCCATGCATTTCAGCACTACATATGCTGTACACTGTATGCATATCATCATCTTTACCAGGCACATCTACTTGGGTTTATGCATTAATGCTTTATATATTATCAATGAAATCATAAACACAGGAAATGGGGCCTTAATATGATGCTTATATAGTCTATGTTTATAATACTTAACAGTAAACCACCACACATCTCAAACACAATATAAAATCCTACATTTTTATACCATTGCTGTTATCTCTCACTCCACTAAGATCCTACGCTATTATATTTCATGTTTTCTAATTCCAAGAATATTCATTTATCAAGTATACACACCAGCTGAGGTCACGTGGATTTTCTGCTCAACATTCATTAAAATTTAAATGTGTTGGGGGGAAAAATCAATTTATTAGTCTTATTTTGTAATACTTTTCTGACCCCCACATATCTCCAAATACCTCTTTAATTTCCCTCCACCTAAAAACACAGTCTTCTCTCCCATTTATATCATTTCACTGTTGTCATTAATTTCCATGCCACTTTCAAGCTTTTTTTCCTGAACAGCATATTTTTTTTCTATCTCCTCCAGCTAGTCCTTAATCACCCCTTGTATAGGAGGACAAGACTAGGTTACAGCAGGCCACAACACTGAATGGAAAGTAGCCAGTGTATACCAGATCACCTAAAACCCTTATGCACTGGACTATTACCCTATCTTTGGCCTCCTATACAGGCAGGCCCCATTATACCAGCATCCACTGTACGAGACACTGATGATAAGAGAATGGGCAATTTAGACCCTATTTTGATGATGTGAGCAGAGTCCATTAACCTAACCCTGTTTTCCCCACAAGTTACGTACTCTATTATACGCGTTTCGCAATCCCTTTCTCTCAATCCGATATATGAATTTTGCGGTCCCCCCACCCCTTTTTCTTTGATCCGGTCTATAAGTATGTGCTATCTGAGCAGTCCTGCATTAACAAAACCCACTCGTATAATGGGACCCATTATATTCACAAGAAATAACATAAAAATTTTGAAGGAAAACATAAGACACCCTGCAGACTATTAAATAAAACATAAAATAAAGTTACTGGAAGTTGAACAGAAGATGGTGAAAGTGGTCAATCAACAGGCAGGGCATTGGCAGCACCATAAGCACACACACCGGTCACATGGGATGACCCTGCAAACTTACTCCTGCTGGGAACTCAGTCAGTGTAATTCCTCCCACACACAGTTCCATATATATTTTTCTCAGTATTACATTTAACCCTTTAACGGAAAGTTTTTACTAATTTTCTGATGATTAAATTATTCTTCCTTGTTATGTACCTATGTTTACTAGGGTGAAATATTAACACTTTGGTTATATATCCTTTTGGGCACTAAACTAAATTTTTTCACTCAATAGTTCTGAAAAATAACCTTAGCTCCCACGTTTCATAAAAAGCTTTCTGAATCATGGATATAACTCCTCACATATTAGTATTCCATTTACTCCATGTGTTGCAATTCTAACACAAATTCCTAACAAGCTTTCATAAATTTTTGCTTGCAGTTCCTGTTGACAAGCCCTCAATACAGCTACACATGTGGGTATTACTGACAATCCCATCATATTTAATACTAATCCTACTACCATTTCTTTTTCATTAAAATACAAATCCCCCATTTACATATCCTACTTCATGTGGCAACAATTACATCAGTGAGATATTTTCATCCTACTCCACAAGCAATGGCTCTAAATGCAGAAGCTAAGGGAGTGTGCACCAAACAATCTATAGGTACAGCATTTCAGACATCTAAAGCATGCATGACTGGACCCTAAAAGTGCTTGAAACAATGAAAAACAAAAATGAAAAAACCTGGCTCCACTTTCACCAAAAAATTATATATACTCAAAAAAATACTACCCAATTTCACAGAGATGAACTTTTAACCCTTTCAATCCAATAATGTTTTTCCTACTTTATTCCAGTTACTTAGAGATACTTTTACTCAGTTCTGCAGATGTTTTGAACTGGAGGGGTCAAGTATTGCCTCCATGTTCACTATTATTATCAGGATGCTCTGCTAAACTGAATAAAATCATCTCGAGGTAGCTGTTGTTGTTGACCCAGTCTCACTTATATAGGAACTTGGTGGACTGTAGGCTGAAGCTGCCCTTCTCCTGCAGTCCACCATCCCCCTCTTGGGGAACAGAAAAGGAGCTGAGGGAATTCATATCTGACAGCAGAGCTGCTCTGTGAGGGTCTCCCTCTCCAGGAAGAACAAAATAAAAAACCAATTATCAGATTGAACAGGTTACAATAAATGAAGTGTAAAATAAATTGGTCGCCATTATGACTGTATACACTAATGCCACTGACTTTTTGTTAATGGTTACAAGTCTGGGGAGTCTTTATGGATGTGGGAGAAGATAGATGCATACGGGCACAGACACACCTGCCAGAAACATGTGACTGATATGAGGAAACAAGGCACAGCATTCCATCTAAGGTCCACACTTTGTTATGAAAGCAGTAGTAACACCGAGCTTCATTTCGTGTCAATCACTTGTTTCAAGTAAGCGTGTGCGCACCCTAAGACAAATGTGTACATTAACCCTCTGACTGTGACGCCATTCATTCCAAAAGATGTCATACAATTTTACCAAACGTGAGGAAGCCTAAGCTGTGAAGACAAAAGATTACCTCACCTAACACCAAGGCTGAAAATTAATAACTCTGCATTTAAGCTGGGTTCGAGTTAGATTCTATCAAGCACAGTGAAACCTTCCACTATGAAGAAGCTTATGAGTTATATCATGGCTACAAATTAGTTACTTGGGAGGGAAAGAACTGCTGCCTTGTACAAGAGAACCCCCATGAGTGGAGTCAGTGGGTGAGTGAGGCTGTGCACTGCCAAGACATTGACCCCAAATGAGTAGGTAAGATGCCACTGCACGTTACTCCAGCCAAAGCAAGATTACTTTATTCGGCTCAATGCCAGGTGAGTCAAGTCGAGCTGAATCCCGGGTGAGTTTAGTTATGCGGCAGCCAGAGGGTTAAACCAAGACAACAACAAATAAGTGTCTATGGCAGCTTTAGGGTTACGATAGGGGGACGGCTCCCTATTAAGAGCTCTGAGGCACACACAGTCAACACCCCAAACACGGCACACAGAAAAAATGGCTAAAGCTAGTATAAAACACAAATGTATGGTATTCATTTTAAGAACTTCTTTGCTGATTCATAAACTAAAGTCTTAAAAACATATCATTAATAATACTGGAAATACAAGTCATGGTACCAGGAATTTTGGCAGACTATCCAAAAATACCACAAATTTAAAGTACATGTTATGGTAAACGTGATTTCTGGAAGAGTACTCAAATACCCAATATTCTTAAATTATTATACCAGATTTTCTGATCAAAACTCTTCAAAAATGGCTCACTAGATCTGAAAGAAGGAGTGAATCAACAAGGAAAGCAAGTCAGTATTCCCATTACTGTCTGGATCAAGCAAGGTTTTGCAACAAGACTCAGCACAGTCAGCACCAATTCACATTCAAAAATTACCCAATCTTTAACCCTTTCAACAACATTAAAAATGGTGTTGACAAAATGAACAAGGCTGAAAGAAACTATATCAAATCTCTACACAACAGGAGACCCTAAATAACTGGATGTAATCAATGGGTAGTATGATTAAAACAGATGGGTTACCAATAAGGGTCTAACTTCATTTAGGGTTAATTTGAATATATTTACCTGGTGTTAGAAAACTTAAAAAGAAGGAAGTGATCATACTGTACATGTCTCCATGCTTACTATGGTTATCAATACAATATTATACACCTTTAGATATTTTAGTGACTGATGGTGTAATTTCTGCAAGGCCCCTCATTCAGAAAAAGCTTATTTTATTTTAATCAAGATAACACTGATTGAGCCTACTTGGCATAGGAGAGACCTATGCAACTGTATGGGGTTAAAGTAATATGAACGAGTTAGAAATGTGCGGACTGTGCTTGAGTCTTAAGGCAAGCATTTATCCGCACCCCTGGGATACACACAGACACAGATACACAGACTGAAGGCAACTCAGCTCCGAGAAGTGTGAAAGACAAAGCAGTAAAGAGGCCGATCACAGATTCACTAGGGGGAAAGATGCTTTATCCAAATATGCCAATGATGACAACACCACCACTGCCACTGCGATTCATGTGTGTCTTTCACGGTGACAGACGGAAGCAGTCGCTACATTGGCAACAAATTTAGCACTACACCTGATCACCTTAAAAATTTAGCACTTTCAACAGTACTATGAACTTGCTACTGGATCTCTGAATAAAACTGTTAACCTGGTATTTACAATTTTCAATTTTAACTTCAGGACATTTGAATAGTAGTTAACTTAGCATTTTAAACCTTAACCTAGCTATAAATGAGCAATTGCATACTTTAATCATAATACTTCATAAGCTACCGAATATCAGAGGACACTTATGGATGGGTGATTAAAACTGAGTACAAGGAGGTCTGAGAAAGTCTCCAAAATTTCAAGTCATTTTTAGAATATCTGTGAGAATAATAAAAGGCTCAATTGCATTCCCCATTGCATAAGACAAACTGCAATGAGGTATGAGGGCCAGATATCCTTTTTCTCGACATGTATTCCATAACATCAATACAATGCCAACTTTATCACATCCTTGCTAATGACAGATGGTTTTACTAAGCTTATGTGGATGAACTACTGGACATAACTCTCTCTTTCATGCCCCAGATTCCAAGAGGTCCACTTTAAACTGAAAATTACTGTCCCAGCAAGAATGAATAACAGACACTGGCACGTGTTCTCACAGGCTGAAGAAGCTTACTAACATCTCTTTCTCAGCGATTTATTTTTAGATATGGCCGGTTAATACCCTTTTGTATGTTATTTTTGCAGAGTATGGTGATATTAGGAGGATTTTTATAGCACTGAATAGGACAGTGAGGTGTAATAAGTAAAATAAATCGCTTAAGATGAGGCGCCAGGGAGCTTCCTTAACCAATGAGCATAACACTAATTGTACCAAAATAATGAAGCTTCCCCACACACACCCATTCTCAGTTTTAAGCATACAGGCCTGAAATGCTTATATCCTGGTTAATATAGCACCCAGACCTAAAAAATAAATACTCAGTCATTATCTCATACCAAAGACCCTATTCTCATCTTTTTAGGAAATTCTCTTGCACATCTTCTATACAAGTTTAAATATGGATCAAATTTTTCTACCTGTGATATAATTGCATTAATATTAAGAACACCTGTTGATCATATTAGTACCGATTGTCTACTGGCAGATGCTTTAGTCCCAAAAGAGGTGGCCAAAAATGAATAACCTTGATGTCATCCTTGCAGAGGGCAGGGTGACATGATGATTTGTTTGTGGCCACTCTTACAGGATTAAGGCATCTGGCAATAGATAGACAGACAGATAGGTAGACAGATCAATACTACTACGATTAACTTGAGTTGTTGCTTATATTAATGTACACTGTATTGGTATTAAAAGGAAATAAATCATTATCAACCCAACCCTATTCCTCAGTCCAGAGATGAGGTGGGGTGACAATATAAGTAATACGGAAGAATACAAAAGTGAAGCTTGTATATACATCTACCATGTCAGTAGTGCTAGACATTCTCCTAAATTGAAGAGCTTAGGGTCCATTATGCATTTCTGCACTACACAGGAATACTGCAGACACAGTTCGGGGAAATTTAAAAACTACTTTCTTGGTTTAGGGTGAATGCAATACGAGTGTTTGGCATGGGTGGACTCCAATACTACAATCTTTGTAAATCTGTAAGAAAGAATATACTGCACAGACGATTGGCTGTTGCTGTTTTTAAATACTTCTGGACATTTTAAAAACTGCTGCAAATAATACAACACACAGAGGAAAGCAGTAGTAGTAGTATACTGTAGTAGAGTAACCTCGTCTGTCTGGCTGGGGAGCCGCATCAACTGCAGGCATGCACTTGTCCCTGCAGGACCATCCCATGCAGTGAACAGATCCTCCCTTGAAGTGAAGAGCACCCACAGCAAGGTGCAGGGAAGTGTGGAGGTTTAGTTCCTGAATGGATGATGCATTTGCATCTCCCCACCCAATTAACAGAGGAACCACAGTAGGCTCCGCATCACTACTACTACAACATAGGGGAAAAATAAACAGGCAAATGAATAGCAATCATGGATAAACAATTTGAACGTTACAGAAATATGAATGATGTCATGACAATCATACCATTTAGGTAGGACAAACGCTTACTGATGACACATTCACAGTAACAACTAAACCATGACAACGGCAGCTGCCTGGTCAAGGACCCTTCAGTACCAGGACATCAAACATTACATTCTTGCTAACACAGACAATTATATACAGCTTAAGAAAATTTTTCACATCTAAAAGGGTCAATGGAGATCACCCCCTTCAGTTAATGATTTTTTTTCCTTTCTTTTTAACAGAGGATAAGCAGAGGAAGGAAAAATAAATTGAGAGAGAGACAGAGAGAGGGGGAAAAAAAAAATCATACGCCAGACTATAGCTGTCTTCTATTCAAATCCCTAACTTGTACAAAATCATCCAGGGCCAGCAAGAATAGAGAGGATGCCAAAGTACTGAGAAGGATAGATGTAAATAAATGGTGAATAACTAGAGGATAGGGCCTGTCTGCAGTATTCCATGCAAGCACAGTATACATATATCATTCAACAGTTCTCATGAATAGAAAAATGGCTGAAATTAGGAGTCATATTCCGTGAACTTGAGAGAGCCTCTTTGTAATCTCGTCCTTATCAGTTTAAATCAGCAAATGACAAGTTAATATCACCCTGTATATTATCTGAGGCAAATAGGTTGATACGCTAGTGATATGAGAAGCATGGGCAAGAATTTATGGGTGATAGAGGCAAAATAATTCACTACAGTAATGAAGAGGTGTTTCTACTTAAATACCTCTCCCTTAGCAACTTCTTTTCCACATTACATCCTGATCGATTCTCATAAGCTTTATATATCTCCTCAACAATGACACCACTTGCATAAATAAAATACAAATAAAATACATCAGAATACCAACCTCTTTTGTAATGAGATGATCTTTAATAATACTCTTAAACCTCCAAACAATTTTATATAGCTTTTAGAGACTTGTATTTGAAGTTACAGGATAAAGAAGAAGAGTTTTTAATTCATCAACTATCATACACCTCTCTGAAGCTTAGTACGACTGTCTGGTGGTAGCAAAAATATGATTAAAATATATGGTGTCATTTTACGAATATCCACCTGCCACAAAATGAAATAAACCACTGAGGAGGAGATGCCAGGGAGCCTCTCATATACACAGGAATACAGTCCATAATAACATGATCTCATATATACGTCACTCTCAATACGACACAACAATAAATAAAAACCTGAAAGAAGGAACTGTGAAGGTAACATCAATAATCAGGCAAGAGACTAATATATGTGAAGTAGTTCTGATGGCAATAAATGAATAAATGCAAGTTTACGCTACTTTACAATAACAAGTTAATGAGCTGTTAAGAAAAAATATGAGAGTATTTTTCTTCAATATACTATCTTACTGTGATATATTACCTCACTTTCTAGCTAATCTGTGCATTGGCAAAGATCAAATTTATTTCAAGATATGAATTTTAAACTGCTATTTTTATCAAGAAGTATCAGTGTAAAATGGCAGTGCTTAATTTCAGTATCTTTAGAATTTGGAAAATTTTTAAATGAATAATTTTTGTAGCAACAGCTTCTAAGGTTCGTGAAAATATTTGTACATTTTGCAAGGTTTTAGTGAATATGGCAAAATATGAAGGACTTAAAACCACTGTATTATATATGTTTCAATGCATGAAAATGAGCGAATTTGATATCTTAAATTACCTAATGACTGAAAAGGAAGAAAGAAAGCTAAAATGATCTAAAGAATGAATACACGTGAAAATCTAGAGAATGGAAAATCTAAGGTTGTCAAATTCTAAACACTGGGACATCTGAGCAATGCCCCAGTGAGTGGGTAACCAGGGATAAGGACTAGTGAGAGAGCGTAAAGGAGGCAGAACCCGAGCTTGTTCTCACCTGACTCTCGACAAGCATAGCCATGTCCATAAACATGTCATGCAGCTCTCTGATGGAAGTTTCTAGCTTGACAATGTCCGCGTGTCTGGCCTCGATATCGGCCAGGGTCTGCTTGGCTTGCTGCGTTTCCATGATGATCTGTTGACATGGCATAGTTATCATCATTGTTATTAATAGTAATGATCATCACCAACTGAGTCATTATCAGTCCTGTCATCATTATTATTACTGTTATTGACCACCACAAACAGAATTACCTTCATCATCATCTTTATTAACTTTCATCATTATCACAATTAGCAACGTACATCATAATTTTTACTGCTGTCATCATTATCACTGTCATAACCATCACCATCATCAAAATCAACAATATATATTTAATTTCTGCTGTTGAAATCATCCTCATTAACCATTCACTCATCACACAACTCAGTAAACACTGTAAAGAAAACTACAAATATGGAGGCAAGACAGAACTACAGTGAAACTCAAATACCAAAAACATGAGGTGACAGGATCCTGAAACAAAAAAAGGGAAAGAATGTATATTTTACTGGGATTATTAATAAAGTCATCAATAAATGGTATAAATTTTGTTATCATCGAAATCAACACATCATCATCATAAATATTGCAAAAAGCAACATCATCAACATCACTATCACCATCAGAATTATTATGCTAACACTCTGATAATTTGCCAACATAATAATGATACTAGAGCCAAAAAATATCAAAAATATAATGACCATATACTCACTGATAAAAAGAGCAGGTAGGGAAGAAACAATATCAACTCCAATTCTCAATACAAAATAATACAGACAGGATCTAAAAACAGAAGTAAAAATGAAAGAGATCCATCAGCTAAGCATCCAGTGAAATTGGCAATATATTCATTCACTCATTTATCAAACCTTTAAAAACTGCAAACTAAACCATTACCATTATTATCATCATCATCATCATTATCCTCATCCTATTTTGCTGCCCTGCCCCCAACTTACACCACCTTCTCTCGTATATGTTTTTCTACTCCATCCATACCTCCACACCTTCCCTTTCAATTACTTATCACAAACATGATGCCAACCATAGGATAATTGGGTGTCATGTGAGGGCGTGATTTACCCCTTGTGTGAAGACGGCGGGGTTGCCCTGCTCCAACATGTCCTCCAATTCGTCACTCGTGGTGTTGCGCCCGGCTGTGGTGGGCAAGGGGGGGTGAATGAATTAGTCCATTTGGAGTACTGTATGTATGACATCAGTATGTCTTGAATAAATTAGTCTGAAGTACTGTACTTACATCTTCATTGTTGGTGCCATTACTACAATTATCAGTAACAGTATCACTTGCATACCATACATACTTTACAGACCTGTTGCATGCAAAGTTTAAAACCTTCAGAATGGCTACGTATATTAAAGATATAATATTCTATCCCTAACTGGGTCTAAAAACAGACAAATATTTACTCACTGAATGTATTCCTACATTTTAAAAATATGTTCATAATCACATGAAGTATATCAGCCAAAAGCTCTTAAAAAAAAAAAAAAAAATCTGAGTTAAAAGTCTACTTAAACACACAAAACTCCATACACCACTCCAAGGCATCCTACATCAAACACAAACAACCATGACATCAAAAGTACTAACTGATCTCAAGCTGCCGCTGTATCCGCCCCTTGCAACGCTCACGGTAGTCGGTCTGTGTGCGGTTGTATTCTGTCATCACCTCCACAAACTTACGGCTGAGCGTCGAGTGCTGGGTCTTCTTTATCCTCAAGTCTGCACTCGCCTTGCTCACGTGTTCCTCGGTCTCTATACTCTGTTCAATAACTGGATAAGGAACAGAAAGTTATGATGATAATGGGAAGTATGTTATGAAGGAACAGGATATAATCTCATCATCACCCTAGCCCTATGATGCTTACTGACTGTAATGGAACAATAAAAATAATTATCACCTCCATAAATTAATTCATTATCAGGAACATAATATTATGCTTCCTTTTAGGCCCTTTCAACTAAAAACATATCTAATTTTATTCTAGGTAATGTTAGGAAAATTAATTCAGTTTAGGTCACATGTGCTGGAGGAGTATGAAACAGACTCACTCCTTCTTCCTGGATACTCTATCTACAGCCTGACGCCTTAATCCTGTGAGGGGTGCCCACAAACAAATCGACTCCATGCCACCCTGCCCCCTGCCATTTTGCCGCCCTCCCCCAACTTACACCCCCTTCTCTAATATACTGTACCTCTCTACTTCATCCCTTCATCTGATGCTCAGCCTGGAAACAACTAATAATTTCTTCTACTTAATGCTTGATGATTCTATGGAGCTTAAGCTGCCTTCTGGGGTTACTGACTCCTTGCACTGAGGCTGGCCATGATACAAATGGCTTCTCGCACCTACAATACACCTGTGTAAACCATTAGAGATAGATAATTTCTCCAGGGACAGCAGGCCCATAAAACACAGCCTGACTACATACAAACACAGACAGGCAGACTGAGACAGACAGAGAGACACAGAGACTCTCACACACACAAATGTATCACATGGTTTACATACAAAACAATGACACTACAGACAATGAACACACACACTGCATGGATTATGTACAAAACAATATGAAATTACAAAGACTGCATGTAGGCCATGTATTGTGGAAAGAACTGCTCATTATGAGAGGCATTACACCAACCCTACAAAATATCAGTTATTCTTTTACAGTGTGGGCAACAGACCTGACCCCCTATGTTAGGTCTGTTGAGGCTGGCCACTACAATTCACTTTCAACCCTATTATCTCTACATGAATGGGTTTGAGGAGAAAGAATATAGCTATATGGCACTGTAGGATGGCAAATAACGGCTGGAAGAAACACGGAAATATCAAGTAGGACAGAAAAGTGGAAGAGGACAGTAAGGAGAGAAAGACTGGAGACAAAAAGGCCCCTTTTAGTCGCCTCTTACGACAAGCAGGGATACTGGGGAAGTATTCTTTACCCCCCTCCCCAGGGGGGAAAAAAAAAAAAAAGTCGACAGCAAAATTTAAATTCTCCTAAATTATTCTGAAATATCTAGAAAAAAAAGGTAATTAAAAAAAAAAAAAATCATCCCTTCCCCCAAATAAAAATACTTATAAATGGTTTTGGAGTTTCTGGAAACAAGAAAAAATACACATAATAAAAATTCTGACAAATGGTTACGGAGTATCTTGAAATAAATGGCAAAGCAAAAAAATCAAAACTCTTATGGTTATGACCTATCTAGAGAAAAAAAAGGTCAACTAAAAAAACCATAATTCCCATAAATGGCTATGAAGTACCTAAAAACAATAAAAGGTCAAGCAAAAGAAAAAAAAAATCTTATACATATAGTTATGGAGCAGAGTATCTAGAAATAAACACTATCTATCATCTGGAATCTATCTACCTACCAGCAAATAAAGAGGCAGACATGACTAACCTTTGAGTTTGTATCTGACTCTGTTGGCAGTTTTCTTGATGTCCGTCATCATGTCATCCAACTCCTGTTTCACCTCTGCAAGGGAAAAGAATATCAGTGTTAAATGGGATTGTTAGCTATGATTAGCAGGAAAAACAAAACACAACACAAAAACAACAGGAATAATATAGTGGTGGTGGTGATGGTGGAGGTGGTGGTAGTAGTAGTAGTAGTAGAAGTAATAGTATTAATATTGGTAGAAATAATAACAATAATAACAGTTAGTGGTAGGTGGAGGCATTCACTTGATGTAGTACTGCTCTCAAGTGACTGTCCTTTCCTCTCTTCCTTCCTTCCGTCCTCTTCTGTCATTCTTCTACGGGTGCCTCTACACTCCCTCTTCTGCCTTTTTTCCTACATTCTTTCCTCTTCCTTCTGCCTATGGGTTACTCTACACTGAGTGACAAGCCAAATGGTTTCCCATACACCAGGAAACCATTTACTACATTGGGTGATAATCACATAACCAAATTATGGCACGTGGTTGCTTAGTGGGTGATAAAGGCGCCCAAATCGGATTGGGTCTGTGTAGGTTTATATCCAAGGGGTGGTTGGGGTTTATTGCTCATGTATTGCCACTCAGGGATGAGTAAGGCTGGTCATTCTCATCTTTAATGTCAGGACCAACTTGCCTAGCCCCGTGCGCTTTTGCTCCTCGTGGGGCAACACGAAATTAGATGATGATGACAACAATAATGACAATAATAATAATAACAATAATAAAAAATTCCAGAGCAGATGGCCACAAATGAATCACCTCCATGTCACCCCGCCCTCCACCATCTGGCTATCCTTTCTCCAACTCACATCCCCCTCTCTCCTATCTCTTCTCCCCCTCCCTCCCTTCAACTAATTCTTGGTCCCCCACTCCTCCTCCTCCCCTCCACCTCATCACTCATTCTCTCCATATGGCATGAGTAACTATGCAAACACAGAATTGCATCACTGGTGGGGTGGGGTAGGGTAGGGTAGGACAGAATAGGGCAGGGCAGGGCAGGGTGGAGCAGAGTAGGGTAGAGTACTGTACAGAAGGGAAGGGAAGGGAAAGAGTGAAATGAAATTCAAATAAAATGGTATATAAGAGGAAAGGAAAGAGACAAAAAAAGGAAAAGAAAAAAAATGAACAGAGCAAGTGGACTGACAAAATAATATAGAAGACTCTCTCTCAAAATTATCTACCTCTTCCTCCTTCCCTCCCATCCTAT
>JAGKTI010000139.1:0-27453 GCA_018397915.1 Birgus latro
TCCCTGGGTCCCCTGCCGCCCCAGGAGTTGCCCGGCACACCAGGGCGCGACCTACCGGTGGACGAGGTCTCCCGACGATGCTTCCAGATCCGACGTCAGGCCCGGCTCCTAGCCCTCTTCGGGTCGAGCCCTTAGCCCCACAGCCCCGTGTGGGACCCTGCCCAGGAGCACGCCACTCTGCCCCTGTTCCCTCCTGACGGAGGAATCGCCCTGGGCCCATCAGTGTCGCCCAAGTGAGTGGACTACCGATATATATGTGTGTGTACCCGTAAGCTCAGTTCTAGTGTGCATCTACAGGATCTTATGAGTGATTCCCTACCGTGTGTCCTCAAGTGAAGTGACCAGGAACCCCGAATAAGATTGGATGTGCCGGTAGATAGAACGAGGCCGGACCTATATTGAAAGGTAGAGTCCTGTTGCCCTAGACCGTCTCAGTGACAACCTAGACCTCCCCCTTGTGTATCCTTGTGTCTTGTGCGGGCGTTTACACTCCCCCTCCCCTGTGTTCAGTTAAACCTGCATCAGCCCCTTGTCTCAGCCGCGTGGCCAACCCGGGCATACCAAGTACCACAGTCCTCCCTCTGTTAAATACCTCTACATGCAACCCTACCTGTGATAGACGTCCGGCCGCTAGTTACCTGAGGTACAGGTGTAAAGTAAGATATACATGTATACAGTGCCGTCCAGTGCTATACGGGTTTTAGAGATTGTGTCAAAGCCATTCCTGTGTCTGAAGATATAAATGTGTTGTATGTCACACAAGTGTCGTATGAATAGTACCATACGTAAACAAGAAAGGTAAAGTGACAGATAGCAATTGTGTACAGTGTTCACTTGCCCCTCCCGGCAATCCTTTGTAATGCCTATGATGTATTGTCCTGTGTCTTATGTGTAGAATACATGTGTGATATCCACTGCCTTGTTTTTGTGTCCAGTCCTGCTCTTAGGAGTTACCTCCCGGTCTAGAATAGGGACCTGCTTTTAGCCTGTGTATTTGAGGGCGAGAAACCGTCCCACAAATACGTAGCATAACACTGGTGGCTGGCAGTGGTTCTTGACCCGGACGGTAAAAAAGACTGGAATAGGTGTGAAAATGGCAGCCAAAACACATGTACCCCTACCAAAATTTGACCCAGAACAATGCGACATCTCCACTTACTTGCAAATGGTCAAGCCATTGCTAGACATTGGTTTTGAAGAAGATAATCAGAAGATTGCGGTCACTCTACCTTACTTGGGAAAGGCGGTAGCTAGCATAGCACCAAAGATAGTCCCAGACCTCACATGGGCTAGATTTACAGAAATTGTTGTAGACACTATCACCCCGTCATTGGGAAAAGTTGTCGCAGTGTCACAACTAGATGCCCTCAGATATGACGGGGACCTGGACAATACTCTGGTCCAAGCTAGGCGACTCGTCACCGCCGCATACCCGGACGCTCAAGTGAATACCCGGGATGAACACATAATTAATACTCTCCTTAGAGTCCTTCCGGGCATGATCAAGGAACATTTCACCATCCATGACCCGACAGGAAATTTGGACCGCAACGTCCAACTCATACGCCGCCTACTCGCCGCCCGTCCCGACACGCAACAAATTGGGGTTGTCAGCCGATTCCCGACGAAACCCCCACCTTCGCGGCCCCAACCCTCTCCAGCCCCACCGCGAGATACCTCCGCCTCAGCTCTCCCCAGAGCCCACCCCACCAGAAGGCGGTTGCCTCAGGACGGCAGTACAAACCTCATCACGATCAACCCGTGGGAGTTCACCGCTTGTAGTAGCCGCTGCCCACTTCACGACATTCGTGAGCAGCTCAAGGCGGCGCGCAAAAGGCAAGCCGACCCACCGAGGCGCCACCCAATGCTGGCAGTAGAAGAGGGCCCAGCGAACCCCCACCCCCACTCATCGAGGAACCTGACGCCGGCTGCGAGACAAAGGCCCCACTGGCGTTGGATTTTTAGGATTGCCCCCGCACCACTCCACGGTGGCGGGGGCCACCTCTGCCAAATACCGACCCCCCGTTTATGAAAAGATGAAATTGCAGGGGGTCAAGGCAAGACTCCTGGTGGACACAGGAGCCGCCAGGTATTGCCTATATACTCACTTTTACTCCCACCACCAGGGAAAATTTGGACCCCTTCTCCCCACCTCAACCTGCCTTATAGACGCGGGGGAAGGCTCCCTACCGATCCGTGGGGAAACACAAGCCCTACAAGCGATGACGCATCAGCAAGCCTCCACTCGTCACCCTTTCGTCGTGTTCGATTCGTCCTGCCGCGCGTATGACGGTTACCTGGGGCTAGACCTACTGCAGAAGCTCCACACGCACATCGACTGCTACGGGAGATGACTGCAGTTTCGGCCGCCCCCCCCAAGAACCCAAAAGCATATGTACGTGCGCGAGTCAGGACAGCGCCCCTCCACCTTCCCCTGAGCCGGCCCCCGGCCCCACATTTCCCGCGGCAGTCGCGTCTTCCCTCACCATTCCCCTTCACCACAAAGCGTGGCTAAAAATCAACAAACCCACAAGGACCCATATGCTTTTCTCCCCTAGTGTCCCCACCGGGCCCCTAGCGGCCTGCCTAATGTCGCTGACCTTCCTTCCGCCCCACTTGAACGCCGTCAAAGTGGCGAATCTGGCGGCCACGCCCCTCACTCTGCCGAAGGGACTTTTGGTCGGCGACCTGGAACCGGCAGAGCTATGCAACACCACACCCCTAGAGTCACCTCCCTCTCCCCTTCCCCCGCTACCTGAACACCTATCGCCGCATCAGGCCGAGACGCTACACCACCTGCTCCTCGAGCACCAAGACATCTTCTCCACCGGGGCCGCCGACTTGGGGCATACAACGTACCTAGCCCACGAAATATACACCACTGGGCCTCCCATTCGACAACCCTCCCGCTGGAAGAACCTGCACCAACGGGCTGAGGAGGACTGGCAGGTTCAAGAGATGCTGGACGCCGGTATCATAACGCCCTCTACCAGCCCCTGGTCCTCCCCTGTCATCTTGGTCCGGAAGAAAGACGGCACGCAACGCTTCTACGTCGATTACCGCCGGTTGAACGATGTCACTACAAAAGATGCCACTCCTCTCCCCCGAACAGATGACTCCCTAGACTCCCTACACAGCTCCACCTGGTTTTCTACGCTAGACCTCCAGTCAGGATACTGGCAGGTCCCTGTCCACCCCCAGGATCAAGAGAAAACAGCTTTCTCCACGAGCAACGGGAGACTGTACCAGTTTAACGTTCTCCCCTTTGGACTCTGTAACGCCCCGGCCACCTTCTCCCACCTCATGAAGTCCATCCTCAGCGGCCTGACATGGGAAGTCTGCCTGGCATACCTCGACGATGTAATCGTGTTCAGTAAAACATGGGCTGATCACCTGCACCGCCTCCGGCAGGTATTTCAGCGGATATGCCAGGCTGGGCTCAAACTCAAGCCTACTAAATGCGTTCTAGCCGCCCGCTTGGTCCCCTTTCTAGGACACATCGTCTCGGGGAAAGGCATCTCCCCCGATCCTGAAAAGTTAAAAGCCATCGCAAATCAACCGCTTCCCCAAGATGTGCACCAAGTCCGTGCCTTCCTAGGCCTCACATCATACTATCGGCGGTTCATAAAAGGGTTCGCCGACCTTGCGAAACAACTCCACGACCTCACTAAAAAGGGTGAGCCCTTCATTTGGAGCAACGACCGCGTCGCCGCATTCCACGCCCTGAAGGATAAGCTTGTTTCCTCCCCCATCGTCGCCTTCTCCAACTATGACCTTCCATTCCGACTATATACTGACGTGTCCCTGGTGGCCCCTGGCCCAGGTCCAGGAAGGGCGCGAGCACATCATAGCTTGCACCAGCCGCACCCTAAACCCCGCCGAGCGCAATTACGTGGCTAACAAACGCGAATGTTTGGGGGTTGTCTGGGCCCTTGATTACTTCAGGGCCTACCTATCGGGCACCAGCGTCACCGTCATCACGGACCACCAGTCCCTCCAGTGGCTACGGACGTCAGCCACCCACAACGCCCAGCTCCTCCGCTGGTGCGAATCACTGGAGGAGTTTGATTACAGGATTGCGTACCGGCCCGGAAAATTACACACCAACGCCGACGCCCTCTCCCGCCTGCCAGTACAATCACTCCTTCCTCAGTCTGATTTACTCCAACACTGGCAAGATCGTGACCGACCTCCCTGGATTCCCCAGCACCTTTTCAATAAACTCCACTTGCAAGGGGACCAACTCGTCACACCTTCCGGCCACGTTGTCCTCAACCCGGAATCCGCCATGAGCGTCCTCACTCACCTCCACTCGGACAACGGCATCCACCTGGGCACAAAGAAGCTGACACAGGCCTTCAATGACCTCTACTGGGCCCCCAACCCCAGCACCCTAGCCCAGCATGTCGCCCAGGCGTGTCGAGCATGCTGCCTTGGAAAAGACATTACCCGCACAGCGGGTCCCACCGGCAAAATTACCACCCACAAGCCCTGGCAGCTCTTATCCGTCGACGTTGTCGGGCCCCTGCCACCCAAATCCGGCTACCGTTGCATCGTCACCTTCGTCGACGTGTACTCAAAGTTCCTTATTGCTTGCCCGACCAAGGAACACACTGCCGTCGCTATAGCCGACGCCCTCATGCGCCATGTCTTCCCCTACTTTGGCGTTCCCCAGGCCATTCACTCCGATAATGCCCCCGAATTTACGGGCCAAATCTGGAAAGAACTGTCCGTCCTATTTGGGTTTTCCATTTCACACTCCTCCCCATACTGGCCCCAAAGAAACGAGGTATGTGAGAGGAGCCATCGAACCCTCTTAAACCAAATTAGGACCAGGATCCAGAGCACCCAGGATCAGGAATGGCCTGCCCACGTCAAATTCATACAGTGGGGGATGAACACATGCCCCCGCGACGATGGCATTACCCAACACGAGCGCGTATTCGTAGAAGCGCCCCTCCTGCTCCCTCTCCGACAACGCCTACAACCCCCCGCCCCGTCCTCCCTCGCGGACCCTTTGTATCACCTAAAGTGTCGCCTGCAACACCTGCACGACCACCAAGACGCTCAGACAGATTCCTCCCCGATTAAACCTTACAAACCAGGCGACGAGGTCTTCGTGGCCAGCTTGCCCACCCCTAGTAAGGTCGCCCCTCGCTTTATGGGGCTGTATGTAGTCACGCAGGTCCCCAACCCCTTTCAAGTCATCATCGACTATCACTGGACACCACGCACTTACAGGAATCGCCACGTCCGCCCCTCCCGTGACTCCACCGGGCCTTCTGCACCCACCCAAACAACGAGAGCCAGTCCCACGCCGACCGCTTCCCAGAAAGAGCCCTTTGTTTACTATTCCTCTCCCTCCCCTTCCACCCCGGCTTCCACTGCCACACCACCCACTCCACGTGCATACCGCACGCCGGCCGGAAATGCCACACCGGCCTCTCCGCGCTCCTCGTCCAGCCCAACCCCCCCCCCCCTGACCCCCCCCGCCCACCACACCCCCCCACCTCACACTCCGCCCGCCCCCACTCCGCCCCCCCTTTCCTCGTCGCCGCCCACTCCACACCTAACCACGACCACCACCCATTCCGGGTGCGTTTCACGCCCACCCAGATGCTACACCTCAACCCCTACGCCCACCCAATCGCCCAGTAGCGATCAACCACCCACCCCGCCCCCCAATACCGCCCCAATGTCCCTCCTTTCTCCACACCTCGTGTGGAAGAACCTGCCCCACTCCATTCCCAGGGGAACACCGCACCCACACTCCACTGGCAATATAAGCCGCACCAGGCTGCCTCTGGCCGGCATTCACTTCCAGGACACCACTGCCACCACCACCATGCGTGTCACCAGAGTCACCTGGATCCTCACCGCCGGACAAAATCTACGTGTGAGGAGCACGCACCACCTACTATTCCTCCTCCGGCAGGCGAAACACCCCTCCACCCTATGGGTCGCCTATGAGCCCCAACTCACCGCCAACGTAGCCTCCGACCACTGGACGTCCTTCCTCAGCCACCTCAACCCCATCCACAGGCGACCAACACCCACCTGTACCACCTCCAGTCACGGGGTCGTGACTTCAACACAGAAGAGGGTGGTGAAATACAGGAGTTAGGGGTTAGAGCCACCAACCACACAGCAAGCGGAGCAGATGACACCAGCTCCCCCAACCCCCCCCAGATCACCGGGAGATTACCGCCAGCGCAGCGCGGCTGGGAGCAGGAACGACCTACTTGCTTGATTCCCCGGCGCCCCTCTTGTGCTCAGATGAGGGCCCGGAAAGGTAGCAGTCGCCGGCACCTTGTCTCCAGCCGGAACACAGCTCTGCAGGTAAGGGGTGGAGTTTACAACTCCACACAGCTCCGCGGTACTGACAGAGTTCGTACCGGGTACGGGGCAGAATTGGCCATTGTCCGTTCCCCAGCTGTCTCCCCGCCACAGGGCCCCGACACGGACACGTGTCGGCCCGTCTCCTGTAGGCGTTCACCCAAGAGCGGCACCGCGGTACCGGCTACAAGCCATACCGGGCATGAGGCAGGACTGGCCATAGTCCGTCCCTCAGCTGCTAGTGATAAAAGCTCACTGATACAGGCCACAGCCGTCCCAGAGCTCACCTCCTCGGCGTTAGCCACGAGCCACGTCCAGCCTAACACAGTGCAGGCCATAAGCCACCAGGGAAATAGGCCCAACACAGTGCAGGCCACAAGCTGCCAGGTAACCAGGTCGAACACAGAGCAGGCCACGAGTCGCCAGGGAAGTAGACCCAACATGGTGCAGCCCACAAGCCGCCAGGAAACCATCTCCCCCTGTGCTCTCTTGACGCCAGCCACGAGCCACACCAGACCAAACACCGTGCAGGCCACAAGCCGCCAGGAGATCAGGTCAAATACAGTGCAGGCCACAAGCCACCAGGAAACTCTCTCTCCCTGTGCCCTCTCGGCGTTGGCCACGAGTCACGCCAGGCCAAATACAGTGCAGGCCACGAGCCGCCAAGGAACTAGACCTAGTGCAGTGCATGCCACAAGCCGCCAGGCAGCTATCCCTACGGCCTCACAGGTGTTAGCCACGGGTCACGCTTGGCCCAGTACAGAGCAGGCCACAAGCCGCCAGGAAACTCTCTCTCCCTGTGCCCTCTCAGCGTTGACCAAGAGTCATGCCAGACCAAACGCAGTGCAGGCCACAAGCCGCCAAAAAACTAGACCTAGTGCAGTGCAGGCCACAAGCTGCCAGGCAGCTATCCCTACGGCCTCACAGGCGTTGGCCACGAGTCACGCTTGGCCCAGTACAGAGCAGGCCACAAGCCGCCAGGAGAACAGGCCCAGTACAGAGCAGGCCACAAGCCGCTAGGAGACTGCTCTCCCCATAACCCACCAGGCATTGGCCGCGAGTCACGTCGGGTTCAGAGTAGAGCTGGGCATAGTCCGCTCTCCTCCTACGGGAGCACCAGCCGTCAGAGAAGGCCCCACACCCAAGACGTGGCAGAGTCGTCTCGCCCAGGACCTTGGTTTCCTGCGACTACACCCGGGTGACCAGCTGCCGGACCAGAGCCCCCGTAGACCCTGAAGCCGCCGCCGGTCCCCATCCACCACTCCCCCGGGCCGAGCTTCCCGTGGGGCATCCCTGACGGTGCCACCGCCCTCGAGCCGCAGCCCAGCCACCCCGGGTTCCAGTTCCCTGGGTCCCCTGCCGCCCCAGGAGTTGCCCGGCACACCAGGGCGCGACCTACCGGTGGACGAGGTCTCCCGACAACGCTCCCAGATCCGACGTCAGGCCCGGCTCCTAGCCCTCTTCGGGTCGAGCCCTTAGCCCCACAGCCCCGTGTGGGACCCTGCCCAGGAGCACACCACTCCGCCCCTGTTCCCTCCTGACGGAGGAATCGCCCTGGGCCCATCAGTGTCGCCCAAGTGAGTGGACTACCGATATATATGTGTGTGTACCTGTAAGCTCAGTTCTAGTGTGCATCTACAGGATCTTACGAGTGATTCCCTACCGTGTGTCCTCAAGTGAAGTGACCAGGAACCCCGAATAAGATTGGATGTGCCGGTAGATAGAACGAGGCTGGACCTATATTGAAAGGTAGAGTCCTGTTGCCCTAGACCGTCTCAGTGACAACCTAGACCTCCCCCTTGTGCATCCTTGTGTCTTGTGTGGGCGTTTACGCTCCCCCTCCCCTGTGTTCAGTTAAACCTGCATCAGCCCCTTGTCTTAGCCACGTGGCCAACCCGGGCATACCAAGTACCACAGTCCTCCCTCTGTTAAATACCTCTACGTGCGACCCTACCTGTGATAGACGTCCGGCTGCCAGTTACCTGAGGTACAGGTGTAAAGTAAGATATACATGTATACAGTGCCGTCCAGTGCTATACAGGTTTTAGAGATTGTGTCAAAGCCATTCGTGTGTCCGAAGATATAAATGTGTTGTATGTCACACAAGTGTCGTGTGAATAGTACCACACTTAAACAAGAAAGGTAAAGTGACAGATAGCAATTGTGTACAGTGTTCACTTGCCCCTCCCGGCAATCCTTTGTAATGCCTATGATGTATTGTCCTCTGTCTTATGTGTAGAATACATGTGTGATATCCATTGCCTTGTTTTTGTGTCCCGTCCTGCTCTTGGGAGTTACCTCCCGGTCTAGAATAGGGACCCACTTTTAGCCTGCGTATTTGAGGGCGAGAAACCGTCCCACAAATACGTAGGATAACAAATTGCATAAGCTTGCATTTCCCAGAGTTTCCGGAGAAACTCGTGACCACCCTGTATATTTCGCCATCATAAAGAATATAAGCACATTCTATAAAGTAAAAGTGCCTATCTATCTGTCTATCTATATCTATCCATACTGTTGTGTGAAACTTTGAATCATAGTAATGTCATATACCGTAACATAAATAATACAAATAGTACACATATATAGAACGTTTAGTGAATTGTTTATATTTATCGTAAACGGAAATAAAATATCATTGATGGCATTTGATGGCAACCCGCCCTTTCAGTGGTCCTACTGAAATACAGGAATTAGGGGTAAAGGCCGCAGATGACGCGATGGCCAATGCAGATGACAACAACCCCCCCAATACCACCGGGGGTCCGCCGCTGACACTGAGCGGCTCGGAGCAGGAACGGCGCACCCGTATCCCTCCCCGGCACCCCTCTTACTCCCAGCCGATGCCCCAGAAAGGTAGCAGTCGCCGGCGCCTAGTCTCTGGCTGAAATTATACTCGCCAGGTAAGGGGTGGAGTTTACAACTCCACGCAACGCCGTTGTATTGGCCATTGTCATACCGGGTACGGGGCAGAACCAGCTATAGTCCATTCCCCAGTTGCATCCCCGCTGCAGGGCCACAGCACGGACGCGTGTTGGTCGAGCAGGACAGGCCACAAACCATCCGACTCCTGTAGTCGTTCCTCCCAGAGTAGCACTGCAGTACCGGCCTCAAGCCATACTGGGTATGAGGCAGGATCGGCCATAGTCCGTCCCTCTGCTGCTAGTCCTCTTATGGTACGGGCCATTAGCCACCCTGGAGCAGTAGTCCCCTGTGCCACTACGACGTCGGCCTCTAGTCATGTCAGGCCAGAGGTAGAGCAGGCCACTAGCCGCACTGAAGCAGTTGTCCCCTGTGCCATTATGACGTTGGCCATTAGTCACATCAGGCCGGAGATAGAGCAGGCCACAGTCTGCTTCTCTTCCACAGGAAATCCTGCAGCCAGAGAGGACCCTTCCCCCGAGCCGTGGCAAGGCCTCATCCGAGGCCTTGGTTCCCTGCACCTCTACCAGTGTGAACAGTGGCCGAAGCAGAGCCCCAGCAGACCCAGCAGCCGATGTCGGGCCCTGTCCACTACTCCTCCGGCCCGAGGTTCCCGTGTGACGACCCTGACAGTGACGCTGCCCTCCAGCCATTGCCGCAGTCCAGCCATCCTGGGTTTCAGTACCCTGGGTCCTAAGTCACCCCGGGAGTTGCCCAAACACCAGGGCGCGACTTACCTGTGGGCAAGACCTCTCTGAGTCTCTCCCAGACTCGACATCAGGCCCGTCTCCTGGCTCTCTTCGAGCCGAGCCCTTAGTCCCACGACTACATGTGGGGCCCTGTCCAGGGGCGCGTCACTCAGTCCTTCCTCCGGATGGAAGAATCAATCTGCGGCCCACAAGTGATAGTGAAGCGAGTGGACTTTGCCTATGTGTGTACTTTGTAGACCCAGATATGTGTGTGTATTAGTTTATACCATGGGAGTAATTCCCTATAGCATATTCTAGTGATAAGTGACCAGGAGCCCAGAGTGTAAGATTGGACAAGCCTAATAGTAACTTTGCCCTAATTTATATCCCGAGTGGAGTCCCGCGCATCCCCCAGTGAATGAAACGCCACAGTGACCAACAGAACAATAATATTATGCCGATTGTGCCATTCCCTTGTTATTAACTCTCCCTCCCTAGTGCACAAGCAAGCAAGTGAAACACCTCAGTGGCTAACAGAAGGAAAAGATATTATTCCCATCGTGCCTTCCCCTTGTGTGTTAAGCCTCCATCCACCCCAGTGTCCGGGCACATTAGTTAGGGTATGTCTGGGCATCTCCAAATGTCCCGCTAAAATACCACAGTCCCCCATTCAGTGATCACCGCACGGCCAACTCTACCCAAGATAGACTTCCGGCCGGCAAGTGTCTATGACACAGGTGTTAACGTAATTCATATACCAGTGCCGTCCAGTGCTATACGAGATTGGGAGATTGTAGTAAATTCATTCCTGTGTCCTGAATCATAAGTGCATTTTATGTGCCGTAAGTGCTGGGTAAATATTACCATACTTTCTACCAGCCGTTACAGTGACAGATTTCCAGTCATGTTAAACCTTGTGTTAAGTTGTTAACCCATCCCTCGCCAACCCAGCATCTAATGTATTTGTTGATGTATTATTGCCTCTGGGAAAATATCATGTGTGTAATAGTCACTGCCTTGTTTTTGTGTCCAGTCCTTTTCCTTAGAGTTACCGACCCGGTCTAGAATAGGGACCCGCTGTAGCCTGTGTATTTGAGGGCGAGAAACCGACCCGCAAATATGTAGCATAACACCTATATCATTTAATTTCTGCTACATTTAGTGCAAGTTTGGTTCTTAATACATAGTTTGTTCTAACTGTAAATTACACCTAGTGGATATTTTGATTCATTCAGTCTCTAAGTAGGCAGAAATGTAATTGAAATAGACTTGAGCCACACATGACACAACGGCCGGAGCCAGCACCCCCAACCCCCCAGCTACTACTGGGGGCCCGCTGCTAACACCGAGTGGCTCCAACCAGGGACGACACACCTATACCTTTCCCTGGCGCCCCTCTTCCTCCCAACCGATGCCCCGGGAAGGTAGCAGTCATCGTCACCAGCCAGAAATTCACTCGCCAGGTAAGTGGTGGAGTTTACAACTACATGCAACACCGTGGTATTGGCCATTGTCACACTTGGTAAGGGGCAGAACTGGCCTCAGTCCATTCCCCAGCTACATCCCCGCTACAGGGCCGCGACACAGGCCATAAGTCGTGTCGGTCGGGCAGGACAGGCCAACAGCCGTCCACTTCCTGTAGTTGTGGCCCCCAGAGCAGCGCCACAGTATCGGCTACAAGCCGTACTGGGTTTGAGGAAGGATCGGCAATTGCCCGCCCCTCTGCTGCTAGTCCTCTTCGCTCCATGGTACAGGCCCCTAGCCGCACCGGAGCTACAAGCCCCTGTGCCACTACGACGTTGGCCACTAGTCACGTCCAGCCAGAGGCAGAGCAGGCCATTAGCCGCCCCAAAGCTGCAGTCTCCTGTGCCGCTACGGCGTTGGCCACTAGTCATGTCAGGCCGGAGTTTGAGCCGACCATCGTCCGCTTCTCTTCCACAGGAGATCCTGTAGCCTGAGAGGACCAGTCCCCCGAGCCGTGGCAAGGGCTCACCCGAGGTCTTGGTTCCCTGTAACTCCTCCCGTGTGAGCAGCAGCAGAGGCAGAGTCCTAGCAGACATGGCAGCCGATGACCAGACCGGTCCACCACTCCCCCAGCCTGAGGTTCTCGTGTGGCGATCCTGATGGCAATGCCACCCTCCAGCCATTGCCGCAGTCCAGCCACCTCGGGTTCCTGTGCCCTGGGTCCTCAGTCACTCCGGGAGTTGCACCGAACACCAGAGTGCGACTTACATGCTGGTGAGACCACTCTGAGTCCCTCCCAGACTCGACGTCAGGCCCGTCTCCTGGCTCTCTTCGGACCGAGCCCTTAGCCCCCCCTCCATCTATGTGTGGGGCCTCAACCAGGGCGTGCTATTCTGTCATTCCTCCTGATAAAGGAACTTATCAACGGCCCTTCTGTGAAAGTGTATCAAGAGGACCTACATAGTGTGTGCTGTTTTAAACCCAGGATCTACGTGTACGTTAGTGGTTACTTATAGTGTGTCATAGTGATAAATCGACCAGGAACCCCGAGTGTAAGATTTGACGAGCATGTTTGTCCTCTTGGCTTAGCATATACCTCAAGTGGAGTCCCGTGAAACCCCCGCAGTGAATGATATACTCCAGTGGCCCACAGAACCATAATATATAGATTGTGCTATTCCCTTGGTCCATTATAATTTACCCCTCCCCAGTGTACCAGCACACTAGAAACGCCACAGTGACCAACAGAACAACAGTATCATATTAATCGTGCCATTCCCTTGTTCGTGTAACTTCTCCCCCCCCAGTGTAGAGGCGTGCAAGTGAAACACTACGGAAACACCTCAGTCTCCCCTCACAGTGTATCGTAGCGTGGTAGACTCCAGTTGAGGTAGGCGGCTGCCCAGGTGAGTGTCTATTGACACCAGGTGTTAACATAAATTGTACCAGTGTATCAGTGCCGTCCAGTGCTATACTCACAAGGGAAACTGTAGCAAGTGCTTTCTTGTGTCTTGAATTGTAAGTGTAATCCAAGTGCAATAAGTGCTGGGTGAATACTACCATAATTTCCCTAAGCCGGTAAAGAGACAGACTTCCAGAGCCCGTGCCACACTTGTGTGGTAAATCTTATCATCATCATCATCATCCCCGGCCAACCCAGCATCTAATGTATGTTAATTTGTGTACCATTGTTTCTGGAAAGATATTTGTAATACATGTGTGTAACAGTTACTGCCTTGTGTTTGTGTCCAGTCCTTTCCTTACAAGCATTGACCAGGTCGAGAATAGGGACCCGCTGTAGCCGGTGTATTTGAGGGACAAGAAACCGGCTCACAAATACGTAGCGTAACAGTAATGTTGAGTAAATACTAGGACTCAACATTTTCCTGACTCCCTTCACCCATGCACACCACAAGGCAGTCCCGTGTTCCTCCTCATACCCTCCGAAGCAATTACAGTGCCTTACTTCATCTAACCTAACCAGACCACAAGTAGTCTAAACTGTATTATTTTAAGCATTAATCCTCGTGTGTTTGTTTTGAAAACAAATCTCTCGTGAAAAAGAAAAAAAAATGAACACGGGACTGTCTTGCAGTGCACATGCGTGAAGGGAGAAAGGAAAATGTTGAGTCCCAGTATTTACTCAGTATTAAATTTCTGCCCACATAGAGACTGAATGAATCAAAATACCCACTAGGCATAATTTACAGTCTGAACAAACTATGTATTAAGGACCAAACTTGCACTAAATGTAGCAGAAATTAAATAATATAGGACCACTGAAAGGGCAGGTTGCCATCAAATGCCATCAATGATATTTTAATTTCAGTTTCCAATAAATATAAACAATTCGCTCTACGTTATATATACATGTTCTATTTGATTATTTATATTACGGTATATGACATTACTATGATTCACAGTTTCACACAACAGTGTAGATATTTAACAGAGAAAAATATGTTTTTTAAACAGCACGGGGAATGTGTTTGTCCAAAGCAAGAGAGCCATCTAGTGGAATACTAGCTTTGAAAGCACCCCATTGCCAACAAAAAAATGTACAGGTAACAGGTGGTGGAGCTAATGAAGACATGGTGTTTGAGTATTTTAGGAGGACATGTAGACAGGATGGAGTATGTGAGTGTTATGCTATGTATTTGTTGGTTGGTTTCTCATCCCTCAAATACGTAGGCTACAGCGGGTTTCTATTCTAGACTGGGTCGGCAATTCTAAGGAAAGGACTGGACACAAAAACAAGGCAGTGATTATTACAAACATGTATTACAAATATCTTCCCAGAAACAACAATACATCAATAAATACACTAGATGCTGGGCTGGCCAGAAACGGTTGGTTGGTTGGTTGGTTGGTGAGATTTGCCACACTTGTGTGGCACGGGCTCAGGGTGGAGAGCCCGTCAGAGGATGGCAGTAAACAAGGGGGCGTCCTCTGCATGGCGACAGAGGACGCTGGCGTAGGGGGGGGGCAGGGCTGGGCGAGAAAGCAGAGTGGTCGCGGCGCCAATGGTCGGGCACCGACGAACTGCAGTGGTGCTGCCCCGACGATACCCCCGCTCGCCCAGCTCCCCAGCAGCAGGTGGAGGCCCAGTCGCAGTGGTGGGAGGGTTAGCCCCGGTCCTGGAAGAGGGAGGGTAAAGTGGTGACCCTCAACCTCATGGTGGCGGACAGGGCTGCTCCAGTAAGGAACAGGCCCACCCTCCCCAGTGAAACACTGCTGTAGAGAGCTGGTCCCACCGAGAGCAGCGATGGAGGTGTTGTCTCGGTGGGAGATGGACTGCCCCAGAAACGGTTGGTTGGTTGGTTGGTTGGTGAGATTTTCCTCCCGTAGGAGGACCGGGCTCAGGGTGGAGAGCCCGTCAGAGGATGGCAGTAAACAGGGGGGCGTTCTCTGCATGGCAGCAGAGGACGCTGGCGTAGGGGGGGGGGGCTGGGCGGGGCGAGAGAGCAGAGTGGTCGCGGCGCCAATGGTCGGGCGCCGACGAGCTGCAGTGGTGCCGCCCCGACGATGCCCCCGCTCGCCCAGCTCCCCAGCAGCAGGTGGAGGCCCAGGGGGGAAGGCCCGTCGCATTGGTTGGAGGGTTAGCCCCGGTCCTGGTGGAAGAGGGAGGGTATGGTGGCGAACAGGGCTGCTCCGTAAAGCAACAGGCCCATCCCCCCCAGCGGAAACACTACTGCAGGGAGCTGGTCCCACCGAGAGCAGCGGTGGAGGTGTTGTCTTGGCGGGAGATGGACTGCGAGTCTCCCCAGAAACGGGTTAACACGAGGTTTTACTTGACTGGAAATCTGTCTCTATACCAGCTTAGGGAAAGTATGGTAATATTTACCCAGGACTTATAGCACTTAGATTACACTTATAATTCAGGACACAGGAAAGCACTTGCTACAATTTCCCAGTCTAGTATAGCACTGGACGGCACCAATGCAAAGATAAAATTACATTAACACCTGGTGTCGACAGACACTCACCTGACCGGAAGTCTATCTCAAATGGAGTCTGCCGCGATACGATACACTGTGAGCGGGGGACTGCGGTATTCTAGTGAGACACTCGGAGGTGGCTAGACATATCACAACTAACGTGCCTGTACACTGGGGAGGGAAAGTCCTTAATAAATAAGGGGGTGGCACGATTGCTATAATATAATTTCTTCTGTTGGTCACTGTGGTGTTTCACTCGTGTGCCTATACACTAGGGAGGGAGAAGTTTTAATAAGCAAGGGGATGGAACAATCGATACAATATAGTTGTTCTGTTAGTCACTGTGGTGTTTCATTCACTGGGGGGCACGGGACTCCACTCGGGATATACACTAGATCAGAATCACTAATGGGCTCGTCCAATCTTATACTCTGGGCTCCTGGTCACTTTACCACGAGAATACACTATAAGGAATCACTCGCGTGGTATACACTAATGTACACATACATCTGGGTTTAGAAAGCACACACTGTTAAAGTCCACTTGCTTCACTCTCACTGGTGGGCCACAGGTCGATTCCTCCCTCCGGAGGAGTGACAGAGTGAAGCGCCCTGGGTGGGGCCCCACACGTAGTCGTGGGGCTAAGGGCTTGGCCCGAAGAGAGCCAGGAGACGGGTCTGACGTCGAGTCTGAGAGAGACTTGGAGTGGTCCCACCAACAGATAAGTCACGCCCTGGTGTTTGGGGCAACTCCCAGGGTGACTGGGGACCCAGGACACTGGAACCCGGAGTGGCTGGACTGTGGCAACGGCTGGAGGGCGGCGTCGCTGTCAAGGTCGCCACACGGGAACCTCGGGCTGGGGTGGTAGTGGGCCAGTCTGGGCGTCGGCTGCCATGTCTGCTGGGGCTTCCCCTCGGCTGCTGCTGCTCACACTGGTGGAGTCGCAGGGAACCACGACCTCAGGTGAGGCCTTGCCACGGCTCGGGGGAAGGGTCCTCTCTGGCTGCAGGATTTCCTGTGGGAGAGAAGCGGACTGTGGCCTGCTCTACCTCCGGCCTGACATGACTCGTGGCCGACATCGTGACAGCACAGGGGACTACAGCTTCCGTACGGCTAATGGCCTGCTCTACCTCTTGCCAGACGTGACTAGTGGCCAACGTTGTGGTGGCACAGGGGGTTGTAACTCTGGGGTGGCTAAGGGTCTGTACCATGGAGTGAAGAGGACTAGCAGCAGAGGGAAAGACGATGGCTGATCCTGTCTCATACCCAGTACGGCTTGTAGCCGATACTGCGGCGCCACTCTGGGGGGAATGACTACAGGAGACGGACAACTTGTGGCCTGTCCTGCCCGACCGATGAGACTTACGGCCTGTATCGCGGCCCTGTAGCGGGGATGCAACTGGGGAACGGACTGAGACCGGTTCTGCCTCATACCCGGTATGACTGTCGCCAATACCGCGGTGTTGCAGTGCGTTGCAAACTCCACCCCTTACCTGGCGAATGGAATTTCGGCCGAAGACTAGGCACCGGCGACTGCTACCTTCCCAGGGCATCGGCTGAGGGTAAGAGGGGCGCCGTGGAGGGATACAGGTGCGGCGTTCCTGTCCAGAACCGCTCAGTGTTAGCGGCGGACCCCAGGTAGTACTTGGGGGGTTGGGGGTGCTGGTGTCGTCTGCACCAGCTGTCGCGTCGTCTGCGGCCTTCACTTCTAATTTCTGTATTTCAGTGAGATTGACTAGGAGAGTGCATGTGGCTGAAGTGGAGGGGAGGAGGGGGAGCTGGATGTATACATGTGCTGCTTAGCTGTGCAGTGCCTGGCTGTCTAATGGACTCACAGCACACATACGGCTGCCACATCAGTCTTGCCGTGACAAGTGAGGAATGGACACATGTTTTGTTAAGCTCCGCCGACATCTGTAGTGGAGGAAGCATTTAGGCAATGCAGGAGAGGGTGGGGGAAGGAGAGAGAGGAGAGGAAGTGTTAAGAGTATGGAGGTGAAAGGAGAGATAAAGAAACAGACCTTCTGCTGTCATACCCATTCTGGCCAAGGCCTCGTTACATATATTCGTCTTTCTATTCCTCACTCTCTCTTTGCTACCTCTTCTCGTTCCTCCCTCTTTCACTTTTTTCATCTCACTATCAAAAGACGCCTTTTAGTAGAGAGGCGGCCTGCAGTCCTAATGGACCCAGGTTCGAATCCCGGCTTGGGTAGGGAACAGTTTAAGGATTTGAATTTCGTACTTTTCTGACCTACCAGATGACCCGCCGACATGTCATAAAAGAGCACCCGCTAATACCAGTACACCAGTCCTGTATGAGGCAGCCCCAGCATGTATTCAAAATGGATGGTGGGTGTTAGTGCCAAAGTGGTGATATGTGGAGATGTAGGAGGAATACTGGGCCCTATGGATGACTACTGGGACATAGGAATAGACTCTGAAGCCTTTGCCCAGAGTCGGACACGTAAAAAAAAAAAAATGAAGGTTACCCCGCCCAGATATCTACCCACTGCTCTGCACTTATTTTCTACCTGGGCAACTTTAATGCTTCTCATTCGTCATTTGGTGGTTCCCATGTTTCTCCTGTTGGTTATCGCCATCATAATTTGTCACCAAGCAACACCTGCATCATTTCCCCTTATATCCCACTCATGTTAGAGGTTTTGCTGTCTCGACTTTGCCCAAGGACGTAACGTGGTTTAACTCGCTGCCACTGTCGACATTGTCCCCGCTCTCATCTCCGACCACAATGACATCCTTGTCATGTATTTCATTGCCATCCTGCATTCTCAGCACCTCCATGTCAGGAAAAGATTAATACCTCTCCTCCTTTGCAGCCCTCTTTTAAGGCCATGCTAACCACCTGGTTTGCCAGCCACTCATTTACCTCATCCATGGCACTTTTTATCTCCACATTGCAGAAGTACAGGAATTCTATGATCATTTAAGTGTTAGTAAGTCAACCATGCGAGATCCTTTGCTCATCAGTCAGATGACTGGGTGTGGGATGGCCGCTTGCGTGACAGTGAGGGGGAGGTGTGGAGGGTGGCAGCAGCAGCGTCCCACACAGATCACACGGATGGCAACCTCTATGCTTATCTCACTGCTGCCAGGGCTTCCCGCCACCTCAGGCACAGTGTTAGGCAGGAGTAATGCAGTTACTTTCTGCAGAATATTAATGTTTACACTAATCGATTTAGAGCCTGGCGGCGTACGTGTGAACATGGTTGTTCAGTCACATGAGTTTCCCTCTCACCCTCTCCAATAGTCGTGGAATATGCCAACGATCCTGCTCACAAATAGTCCACACAGTCCCAACTGACATTCCTGCCCCCTCCCACCAGGGATGGCCACTTGGCTGCAGCAAAAGCAGACTAATACACACTGCAGAGGCCTCTACCATTCCCTCCTCTCTCGATGATCACCCCATCACTTGCGATGAGTTGTACCTTGTGCTATCGCCAGGCTGACCACTCCACCACTGCGGGAGAAGAACGTCAGTCTGTACAGTGTCTCTGATCAAATCATCTGTGAAGTACTTCTTTCTGCAGTAAAAAATAAATGTTGCATCATCACACTTGCTTTTTTTTCTTTTTTTTCCCACAAGTGAATCATTCTGATGAGTTGTTGGTCATCATATTAGCAGGCGAGGGAGTCCTTATAGCTCTACCTGTGCATGCCTCTTACCATGTCGTCTCCATCTCCATGCTTTCATTTCCCCTCCCACCCACTACTACCCTTCCCTACCTTTACATACCCCCCCACTCTAATACACACACACACACACACACACACACACACACACACACTGCTATCTTTCCCTACCTTTCAATACACCACCCCACTCTAATTCACACACAGACACACACATACACACACACAATGTACTAAGCCGATTCCGAACTTTCTTTACCCCTGCACAGTTGTTGACCTTGTACACGGCTTTTATTCGCCCGTGTATGGAGTACAACTCTCATGTGTGGGGAGGCTCTCCATATGCAGCTCTTCTCAATAGGGTGGAGGCAAAGGCTTTTCGTCTCATTAACTCTCCTCCTCTTACTGATTCCCTTCAACCTTTGTCTCTTCGCCGCACTGTTGCATCTTTATCTCTCTTCTATCGCTACTTCAATGGTCACTGTTCCTCTGAACTGTCTGCTTGCATCCCCCCACCTCTACGACGGGCACGTAGTACCCGTCTAGCAACAAACTCTCATCCCTTTTCTGTCCAACTCTCTAATGCAAGAGTTAACCGTTACTCCCAGTCTTTTATTTATACAACTGGTCAACTCTGGAACTGTCTTCCTCTGTCTGTATTTCCTACTTCCTATGATCTCCAGTCTTTCAAACGCAGTGTGTCCAGGCATCTCGAATTGAACGGATCTTGAATTTGGCTCTCTTTTGTAATGTTTTTGCTTTTTTCTTGGAAGGAACAGTATGCAGGCCCATGGCCTTTGGTTCCTTCTTCCATGCATAAAAAAAAAAAAAAAAAAATCCCTACCTTTACATACCCTACTCACTCTAATTCATACACACACTCACACACACACAAACTTCGCTATCAGCACCGAGTCCTAATATTCATTTATTGTTACAGCTCAGTACCCAGTCTGCAGGCATGGCAATTTTAGGCCAGACAACAGAGTAAAGGGTTAACCCCCCCCCCTCTCTCTCTCAACATGAAGGATAAAGCGTGACAGAGAAATAAATGCAGGGACTAAAATTCCTTATTGTATCTACACGGAATCAAAAAACCAAAAATAAATCAATGTATATATAAAATGTATAGTTTTCCCCATTATACACTCATTATATTTATTTATTTTATTTTATTTTATTTTTTTGTTTTATTGTAGCGAGACATTTCCAGCCCACGAAAAGGTGACAGGGTGGGGGAGGCAGCGAGGTGGTTCGATCCTGTCTCTCTCCTTAACTCTCCCTTTATCTTTCTCACTTTTTCCCTCCCTATTTTCTGTTTTCCCCTCCCATCTCACTCACTCTCTCTAGCTCCCCTTTTCCCTACCTATTTTTTGTATTTTTCCTTCCTCCCCTCTCTTTCTTCCGCTTTCTCATTTTCTCTATCTCCCTTTTTTCCCCTCCCTATTTTTCTAATTCCCTCCCCTCCTTCCTTTCTCTCTAATCAGTGTTCTTTCTCTCCCCCTTTCCTTTTTTTATTTGTTTGTCTTTCCTCCCTCCTTCTTTTGTTTTCATTTCTTTCTCTCTATAAGTTTCTTTCTTTCCCCCTTTTTATCTTTATTTGGATTTCTGTATTTTCGTTTCTCACTTTCTCTCCCCCTCCTCCCTCCCTCCCTCCCTTTCTCTCCTCCCCCACCCAGCCACCTTTGTCTATGTCTCTCGACATACACACTAACAGGAAGAGGGAGGAGGAGGAGGTGAAGAAGGAAGAGGAAAAGGGAGAGGTAGAGGGAGAGGAAGAAAAGGAAACCATCTTACGAACTACACTCTGACCTGATGAGTAAATAGAACTCAGTTAAACTCTTTTAATATCACCTACTATCCATTTCAGACCCTATGAGGCATCGTTTTTTGCAAATACAGTAATCCCTCTAATATCCGGACGTCCATTAACTGGACATACTCACTAACCGGACATTCTGGGCTGCCCAAGCCCCAAAATGAAAAAAAATCCAAAAGATATCGATTAATTTTCGATTTTTTGGGACTGCGCGTCAGTTTGAATTTCCCACGCGCGCTGATCCCCACTGTTTACACTCGTGACGCCACTATCGGTCGCCATTACCCACTCCCCTCCTCCCTCGTGAACAACTCCGAAAATGGCGGCCGAAGTGATTGCTTTTGTGGTGATACCCTACCTCCTACAGTGCTTGATACTGCTCTTCACCTTCTTCATCATGTGTGTGATGATGGCCCCACCTCCTGAGAAAAGGAAAAGAGTGGTTCTGACTCTGGAGAAGAAGAGGCAGATATTGGACAAGGTGGACGCCGGCTGGTCAACAGGGCGCATCTTACGTGAGTTCAACCTCCCTCGCTCCACCTTGTTTGATATCAAGAAGTCCCGAGACAAACTACAGCAATACACGGCTGATTTCGCATCGAAGACCAGACGAAACGTGCAGAGGAAGGTGATGTTTACTCCTAAGTATGCAGACATCGACCGCTCCACGTTGATTTCGTATCGACAACAACGTGCTGCTGGTGTGTTGGTACGTGGAACGGAGCTGAAAGCTGCTGCTGAGAAGTTCACAAGGCTCCATGGATCGTCACTAGACCACACGGGAATTTACTGTTGTGTACAGTGCAGTGATGTTATTCCAGTTATAAAAAAAAAAACCTTGGTGAAAGTGTTGGTGAGAAGTGCTGGTGATTCTCAAGTGGAAAGGTGTGTCAGGTGCAACGTCTTCCTGTCAGAGTCTGAGATGATAGAGTGGGTTATTACATCAGGACGCCCGCTTTTTGTTCGTAAGTACCCTAACTTCATGCCTAACCTGTTTTCATCATGCTGTACATGTGTTAAAAAATTACCGAAAATGTTAATCATAATTTCCTGCTTGCTATTTAATTTTTCCATGCATGGTTCTTGAGCAAAACAGCTAGAAAAAAGGTTGAAGCAGTGAATTTCATGTCCGGTCCTAACCTAACCTAACCTAACATTGTGTTAATCATAATTTCCTGCTTTTAATTTAATTCTTTCGTGCATGGTTATTAAGTGCACCAGCTATGAAAAAGGTTGAAACAGTGAATTTCATGTCCGGTCATAACCTAACCTAACCTAATCTAACCAAACCTAACCTAACTTAACCTAACCTAACCATTTTTCTGGTAGCAATTAACATCATTTACTGTATTTGATGCTTTGTATCCAATAATTTAGTGCATAAAATGTGAGAAAAGATGATTTCCATGTCTGATACTTACTTATACTATGCTGGCAAGTTCGAGCTCCTATGACTCACTCACCCCTAAATCATCATTTTTTGGTTAAAATTCAATAAATTCATGCTATGTATGCATTATTTATGTGAAAAGGGACCTAAATAAGTGCTATACATGTCCACTAGGGAGGTAGGAAGGTAGTTCTCTGATTTAGGTTAGGTTAGGTTAGGGTCATGAAAAACCAGTGCTGGAGCTTCAGGACCAATATCCGGATAAAACCAATATCCGGACATGCCTTTGGCTCTATTACGTCGGATATTGGAGGGATTACTTCTAAACAAACAGTTGGATCAATATGACATTTTGGCACAGCTTGTTTGACACCGTCCCCTAATTTATGGCACTACAGTGAATTGCCAAGTGTGCTTCATTAAGGAGTTTACTCTTGGCTTTGAAAGCTAAGCTGGCAAGAGCCGAGCAGACATTCGGACAACGGAAGGTTTTATGTGACATTGTTGTGACGTGTATCACTGCACCACCTCTCCCTCCACTCCCGTCTTCCCCTCCCTCCCTCCTTGCCTTCCTCCTACCTTGTATCCCCACCTTCCCCCTCGCGCTCGCATCCTCCTTCTATCCTTTTTTCTCTCTCTCTCTGTCTGTCTGTCTCTCTCTCACTGCATTGTACATGAGACATGAAGCCATGCACGTTACTTGTCTATAATGGCAGATAACTCGAAAGTATACAGTATTCTATGAATGGTAGGGTTTTTTCTACAAACGATAGTGATTGCTGTTCCAGAGTAACTAGCTGTTGCATAAGTGCTGTATGAGGTTTGTTGGATAATTATATAACCACTGAAGGCTGTATATGACCCTCTTTCCCACAGGCTACGTCGTGTGCATAATGGGATGAGGTAGCAGAGGTTTGATCATTTATAGGAAACTGGGTAGGAGTCGGAAAGGAATATGGGTGAAAATAGAGCGGGGATTCAAGAGCAGAGTAAGAACATAAAACGAAATGCAAATGAGAAGTACATAAATAAATTACTTCTGACATTAGGAAGACAGTGTCATACGATCAGCGTAATTGTAGACATGTGTTAATGAGTCTTTACAGATAAAGATAGAAAGTGGATATATGATGGGTGGAGTAATAATGCAAATAATCCAGCATATATTTTAATCTTCATCACTATCGAGAAACAGCTCATCCTCGTCATCACTGTCGATGGTGATGCAGACGGGGTCTACAGCTTCATGTATGTTGTCAGAAGACCAATACTCGTCTTCGAAGGCTCTGGCTCGTCGTACCGCACCTGCCCACACCTCCTTTGTTGCGCAAAGTTTGGCTTCTTCTAGCCTGACCTGTAGACCTGCCCGGATGAACCGCTGCAACGAGGAGCACACATACTGCTTTATGCAGCCCCACACATGCTCGATGGCGTTAAGCTCTGGATGCGCAAGTGGCAGTCGGACAACTTCGTGACCCCATTCACGGATGGTATTGTCAACCGTGTACCGTGGTTCTGGCTGGTTCTTCTTGCAGAGTTGCAGAAGCTCGGGACGTGTGGCGTGAGGTGGGAAGGGGATCTTGCGGCGCTCCAGCCATTTCACCAGCTCCGCTTTGTTGGTGGCGGTGGTGGGGCAGCAACTCTCCTCTGTCAACTGGCTGTGGTAGGGCGCATTATCAAACACCAGCACCGATGGCTCAGCCAGCGCCGGTAGGAGCTGCGACATGAGCCAGCGAAGGAACAGGTTGCTGTTCATTTCCCCGTGGTAGTTGCCGGTTTTGTTTTTTGCAGGGAAGCACAAAGATGAATCATTAACGAAACCGTCGACTGTGCCACCTGCTACTGCCACAAATTGCTCCCCTTCCCCAGGTGGCACCTGACGGATGAAGGTGTCACTAGTGGCAGGCTGGGATGTGTCTACCCACTCCTTGTTGTGCTGCATGCGAATGGTGAACGACTTCTCGTCCATGAACACCACCTGTCTTCCCTCCTTCCGATGTCGCTGGAGTGCTCGGAGAGCCTCAACACGGAGGCACACGACATCCAATGACTCCTTTCGCACATACATTTTCCTCTGTGACGTCCTGTAGCGGAACCCCATGTTGTGCAGCACTCGCCACATCGCCGTCTCTGAGACTTCCCTCGGAATAATATCGAGGCCAATGATGGCAGAAAATACATCAGCTGAAGAAATTTTAATGCCAGTCATGAGGAAGTCTGAGGGGGGAAGTGATGGAGGAACAGCACCGGAATCGTCTAAGGTAGAATTGAAAGAGAAAGTCTGAGCAAAGAGATCTGCTTTATCAGTAGAAGAAATAGCTACAGAACCATCAGAGTAGAAAACAGGAGGGAAGGACGATGAGGTAAAGTTGTTAGAAAGGTTTTTGGCAAGGTGCCAAAAGGAGCGAGAAGAATTCGAGTTGGAGAGTTGGGAACATTTAGCACGGATGAAATTATTTTTAGCAGGGCGAAGAACAGACTTAGCACGATTCCGGGCAGAAACATAAAAAAGATGTGATTCAGGGGTGGGTTGGCTCCGGTACCTTTTAAAGGCCCTCTCTCTGTTACGGACAGCATTAGAACAAGTGTGGTTAAACCAAGGCTTTCTTGCATTAGTCAGAGGATATGAAAAAGGAATGTATGCTTCCATGCCCGAGAGAATATCCTCCGTAATGCGCAAGGCACACCCAGACGGCTCCCGGCCATGGAAGCAATAATCATTCCAAGGAAAATCAAAGAAGTACTGCCTGAGGGCCTCCCAATCTGCAGCTCCAAAATGCCACAGGCGGCGTTTCTTTGGAGGGTCCACAGGCCGTACTGGAGCAATAGGACAGGTTAAGGTAATAAGGTTATGATCGGAGGAGCTCAACGGAGAGAAAAGATTAACAGTATAAGCAGAAGGATTAGTTGTTAGGAAAAGGTCAAGTATGTTGGAACTCTCTCCAAGGCGGTCAGGGATACGGGTAGGGTGCTGTACAAGCTGCTCTAGGTCATTAAGGATAGAAAAGATGTAGGCTTGTTCACCAGGTGGATCAGTGAAAGGAGAGGAGAGCTGCCAAAGATGGTGGTGAACACTGAAATCACCTAAAATGGAGATTTCAGAGAAAGGAGAATTGGATAGAATGTGTTCCATCGTAGAAGTAAGATAGTCAAAGAATTTTTGATAGTCAGTAGCATTAGGAGATAAGTAAACAGCACAGATATATTTAGTCAGAGAATGACAGGAAAGCCGAAGCCAGAGAGTAGAGAATTCAGAAGAATCAAGTTGAGGAACATGAGAGCAAGATAGATCGTTGCGTACATATACACAAAAGCCACCTTTGGCTTTGAAATGAGAATAGAGATAGTAGAAGGATACAGAAAAGGGTTTGCTATCAGTTGTCTCAGACAGCTGAGTCTCAGTAAGAAAGAGAAGGTGAGGTTTAGAGGAGAAAAGGTGGTGCTCAACAACGCGAAAGTTAGAGGAAAGGCCGCGAATGTTACAGAAATGAAGAAGGAGTGAGTCAGACAGTGGTTCCTGGCAGCTCCGAGAGTCGTCACCGGGAGAGGGGCGGATGGTGGGGGCATTTATGGTCCTCCCCCCTGGGGACTCCGAGGCCCGATTATCATTAGCCATTTTTTAAACAAATTTGAAAAGGAAGTGTAGTGTGTAGAGTGTATGTAGTTTGGTGTTGACAGTTGGAGAAACTTGTATTGGAAAGCATGCTGGTCTACTCTCTGTGTTACTGCGACACTGAAAAAGTTCAGCAAAGGGGATGGTCAGGAACAAGTCCTGAGGGCTGATGAAATGGGAGCTCCAGCTCTCCCTGTCATCAGCTTTCCATCCTCCTAGGGAGTACTGCCCTGCTCGACTGGTGCTACAGTCTATATATACAGTAGGCACGGAAAGTGTTGACGCCATCTTAAAAAAAGAAAACATTCTTGTGGTTAGCAAGAAGAAACAAATAAATTAACACTCACCATTGAATTTAGTATTTACTGGCATTCCTCTTCACCTTTATTATCTTCTTAAGGCGTCTGGGGAGACTGATGGCTTAGTTTTGTAGAACAGATGGACTAAAACTGCTCCATAGCTGCAGCCTCAAGTTTAGGCAAAGATGATGTGTCCATACTACGCAGCTGCCGCTTCATGTGCGCCCATAAATTCTCAATGGGATTGATATCTGGGCTGTTTCCGGGCCAATCTCGAATAAAGGGAACCTCACAGTCTGTTAGCCACTGTTTCACTGACTTTGCAACATGTGCAGGGGCAGAATCTTGCATAAATACTCTTGCCTTGGTTTTATCAAAAGAGTCACTTAAAACATCACATAAGAGCTCCAAATAATTGTTCTGGTTCACTTTTTCATTTGCAGGTAGAATTACCAACCTACCAACACCATAATATGTAAAGCAGCCCCAAGCCATGAGTGAGGCTGGGTATTTAACAAACTTGGAAGTGTACTTAGGATCCAGGGGGTCACTGCCTGGTTTGCGGTACACTCGTGATGAAGGGGTACCAGTGACAGTAAATGTTGACTCATCACTCCAAAGCACAGTTTTCCATTGCTCCTCACTCCAGGCAAGATATTTCTTACAAAAATTTACTCTCTTTTTCTTCTGAAGTGCAGTTAGCAGTGGTTTTTTACGAGCACAAAAACTCCTGTAGCCCAGATCGTCATGCAACAGCTGCTGCACACTTCTGACAGACACATCTGCCAGCAACTGTGGGTTCTTTTCTTTTAAATCCCGTGCTGTTAGCCTTGGATCCTTGCTAACTTGCCTTGAGATCAGCTGACGGGTCCTGAAGGTTGTCTTACGAGGTCTCCCAGGCTTGGGAAGTGGAGTGGGAGGAATGGCCTCCCCACTGTCCTTGAACCGCTTCACCAGTCTCTGCACTGTCCTCAGTCTAACACCATCTGATTTGCAATAAATGGGAGTTTGTGGCCAGCTTTGTATAAAGTAATCACTTCCACACGTTTGTCCTTGCTTGTGGTTACTTTAGGCATGATGAGAATGTGGTAGGTAACCAAATAACTGTGTTATTTGAGTCAAAACATGCCCTCGTGGTGCATCACACACAGAGACAATCCTCCTCCTGTGGCTGCCCAAACATTACTGAGCCTGCTCCTGTGGTGCCAAACCTATCAAGCAGGGTTGCCAGCTCCCGTTGAAAAAGCGTCAGCTCATTTCGCATCACAGGGGAGGGTAGTATTGACCCTACTTCACTTAACGCGAAAAAGAATGACGTCGGCAAAAAAA
>JAGKTI010000139.1:41384-59891 GCA_018397915.1 Birgus latro
CACCAACCCCCTCCCAGCACAAATGTCCACTAAAGCACTGCCATTCTCATCCATCTCTGCAGGCACACCCCACTCACCAACCACTCCATCCACCTTCTCATTCCCTACTTTTCCATTCATATCTCCAATCAGAAACACTCTCTCATTCCTTTCAAACTTTTCCAAGCAGGCTTCCACATTTGTCCAAAACTCTTCTCTCACTCTACTTACACGATCTTGCGTTGGCGCATACACGCACACAATTGCCCACATTTGTAGTCCAACTTTCACTCTTACCCACACAATCCTTGACCCAACTGATCCATACTCTCTTACATTCTCCTTCCACCTGTTGCTCACAACAATACACACTCCCTCTTTCGCCCTCTCATTCTCACCCACTCCCGCGCATATACCCCATCCATATTCCCATTCTCTCACACTCTCACCTCGCCATTTAGTTTCAGTTATTCCACATATATCCACTTTCGCACTCTCAAGCACCTGTACAATCTCTCTCTCTTTCACCTCATCATTCATACCCCTCACATTCCAGGTCGCAATCTTTATCTCGTCCTTTGTCCGTTCCTTTGTTGTCAACTTTTGGTCAGTCCTGGTCCGAGGCTTGCTGTTCGTATTTTTAGTTAGTTGTTTTTACGGGGTGGGGCACTAACCCACCACCAACCCTTTTAGTCGCCTCTGACGACAAGCAGGGATACTGGGGGAGAATTCTTGAAAACCCCCTACCCCCATTCCTCATTGTTCCCAGCATCCATACTCTCCCAATCAACTTCTCTACAGTTAAAATCTCCCATTAATATTATTCTATTTCTTCGTTCAGTTAACATTTTTAGCCTAACAATGGATTCTCTTATTAACTGTTCGTAATTTTCCTTCGTCCATGCCCTAATTTGGGGGAGCATATAGAATAGTATTACTGTTATGCTACGTATTTGTAGGTCGGTTTCTCGCCCTCAAATACGCAGGCTACAGCGAGTCCCTATTCTAGACCGGGAGGTAACTCCAAAGAGTAGGACTGGACGCAAACACAAGGCAGTAAGTATTACACACATGTATTCCAGATATTTTCCCAAAGAACAATAGTGCATCACAAATATATTACAACTGGGTTGGTCGGGGGTAGGTTAATTCTGTACACAAATGGAATCTGCCACTATACCGACTGGTAGAAGTATGGTACTATTTACCCAACACTTATGGCACATACAATATACTTATAATTTAGGACCAGGAATGAATTTACTATAATTTCCTAAACCCGTATAGCACTGGACGGCACGGTATATGAGTTAGATTAACACCTGCGTCACAGGTACCTGGTGGCCGGAAATCTATCTCAGGTAGTGTTGCCCGTAGTGATCACTGGCAGGGGGACTGCGATATTTTGGTATATCCCGACTAATGTGTCTGGACATGGGGGTGAGTGGAGATTTAATGCACAAAGGAGAGGGAGAGTGTAAATAGCAAGGGAATGGCACAACTGACACAATAGGAATATTCTGTTGGTCACGAAGACTGTCTGAGACATGGGACTCTACCCGAAATATAGGTCAGGCCACGTTCTAGCTATTAGGCTCGTCCAATCTTATATTCTGGGTTCCTGGTCGCTTAGACTTGAGAATACACTGTAGGGGATCACTCGTGATGTATTCGTTGATGCACACAAATATCTGGGTCAAAAGAACACACACATATGTAAAGTCCACTCACTTTGTTGTCACTGGTGGGCCCTAGGTAAGGGGCAGAGTGGCGCGCCCCTGGACAGGGCCCCACACGTCGTCGTCGGGCTAAGGGCCCAAAGAGAGCCAGAAGACGGGCCTGTCGTCGGGTCTGGGAGAGACTCAGGGAGGCCTCGCCCGCAGGTAAGTCATGCCCTGGTGTTTGGGGCAACTGAGGACCCAGGACACTGGAGCCCGGGGGCGGCTAGACTGCGGCAACTGCTAGAGGGCGGTGTCGCCGACAGGGTCGCCTCACGAGAACCTCGGGCCGGGGGAGTAGTGGACAGGGCCCGTCATTGGCTGCAGGGTCTGCGTGGACTCTGCTTCGGCCACTGTTCACCCTGGTGGAGTTGTAGGGAACCAAGGCCTTGTGCGAGGCCTTGCCACGTCTCGGGTGAAGGGTCCTCTCCGGGTGCAGGTCCTCCTGTAGGAGGGAAGCGGACGGTGGCCTGCTTTACACCTGGCCCGACGTGACTTATGGCCAACGTCATGGTAGCACAGGGGGCATCAGCTTCAGGGCGGCTAGTGGCCTGCTCTGCCTCTGGCCTGACATTGCTCTGCCTCTGGCCTGACATGACTTATGGCCAACGTCTGGGTTGCATAGGGGATGACAGCTTCAGTGTGGCTGATGGGCTGCTCTGCCTCTGGCCTGACGTGACCTATGGCCGACATCTGGGTTGCACAGGGGATGACAGCTTCAGTGCGGCTGATGGCCTGCTCTACCTCTGGCCCGACATGACTTATGGCCGATGTCGGAAGGGCACAGGAGCTGGGAGCTCTGGTGCGGCTAATGGCCCGTACCGGTGAGCTGGGGACACTAGCAGCAGAGGGACGGACTGTGGCCGATCCTGCTTCGTGCCCAGTATGGCTTATGGCCTGTACTGCGGCGCCACTCTGTGGGGAACGCCGACAGGAGATGGACGACTTATGGCCAGTCCTGCCCGGCCGACACGCGTCCGTGTCATGGCCCTGTGGCAGGGATGCAACCGGGGAACGGACTGTGGCCAGTTCTGCCCCGTACCCAGTATGACTATGGCCGATACCGCGGTGCTGCGTGGAGTTGTAAACTCCACCCCTTACCTGTTGAGTGGAGCTCCAGCTGGAGACTAGGTGCCGGTGACTGCTACCTTTCCGGGTCATCACCTGGGCACGAGAGGGGCGCCGGGAAGTGACACAGGTACGCCGTTCCTGTTCCCAGCCGCTCTGTGTCAGCGGCGGTCCCCCGGTGGTACTGGGGGGGTTGGGGGTGCTGGTGTCATCTACTCCGGCCGTCGTGTTGTCTGTGGCTCCAACCCCTAACTCACCACCCTCCTTGATAACGAAGTCACGACCCCGTGACTGGAGGTGGTATAGGTTGGCGTTGGCCGTTTTGTGTATAGGATTGAGGTGACTCAGGAAGGTCGTCCAGTGGTCAGTGGGCACATTGGCGTTCAGGTGGTGGGCGTAGGCGACCCGTAGAGTGGAAGGGTGGTTTGTCTGCTGGAGAAGTTGCGCAGGTGATGTGCTTCTTACACGTAGCTTTCGCCTGCAGGTGGGAATCCACGTGATTCTCGTGACACGCATGGTGGTGGTGGTGGTTTTGTCTTGGAAGCAAATGCTGGCTAGAGGTAGCCTGGTGCGGTTTATGTTGCCGGTGGAGTGTGGGGGCGGTGTTCCCCTGGGAATGCGGCGGGGCGGGTTCTTCCACACGAGATGCGGAGAAGGAAGGGTTATCGGGGTGGTACTGGGGGGGTGGGGTGGGTGGTTGGCTGTTACTGGGCGAATGGGTGGGCGTAGGGGTTGAGGTGTAGCGAGCTGGTGGGCGTAAGATACGCCCGGAACGGGTAGTGGTGGTGGTTAGTCGTGGAGTGGGCGGCGGCGAGGAAAGGAAAGGTGGAGTGGGGGCGGGCGGAGCGCGGGGTGGCGTGGTGTGGTTGGTTGCCGGGGTTGGTGGGGTAGGGGTTAAGCTGGGCACGGAGCGCGGGGTGGCCGGCGTGGAATTTCTGGTAGGTGTGTCTTGAGCACGTGGAGCGGGCGGCGTGGTGACGGCAGGGGAGCGTGGTGGTGGGGTTAGCGTAGTGCGCTGGTGTGGTGCAGGAGTTTTGAGTGGCGAGGGGGCGGTGGAAACCGATGGGGAAGGGGATGGGGATGAATAATACATAAAGGGCTCTTCATGGGGAGCGGGCGGTGTTGAACTTGCTCGAGTGGTTCAGGACGGAGTGGCGGGGACTGGGGAGTCCCGGGCGGGGCGGACATGGCGATTCCTGTAGGTGCGGGAGGTTCCGTGGTAGTTGATGACGACTTGGAAGGGGTTGGGGACTCTCGTGACAGTATAGGGCCCCATAAAACGAGGGGCAACCTTATTCGGGGTGGGAAGACAAGCCACGAAAATCTCGTCACCTGGTTCATAAGGGTTAGCAGAGGAGGAATCTGTCTGAGCGTCCTGGTATCCGTGCAGGTGTTGTAGGTGACACTTCAGGTGATATAGGGGGTCCGTAGGTGAAAAATGAGCGGGGGGTTGCAGGTGTTGTCGGAGAGGGAGGAGGAGGGGCGTCTCTCCAAATACTCGCTCGTGGGGGGTGATGCCGTCATCGCGGGGGCAGGTGTTCATTCCCCATTGGACAATCTTAACGTGGGGCAGGCCATTCTTGGTCCTGGGTACTTTGGATTCGGGTTCTGACTTGGTTTAGTAGGGTCCGATGGCTCCTTCGCATACCCCATTTCCTTGGGGCCAGTAGGGGGAGGTGGTGAAATACAGGAGTTAGGGGTTGGAGCCACAGACAACACGACGGCCGGAGCAGACGACACCAGCACCTCCAACCCCCCCAGTACCACCGGGGGACCGCCGCTGACACACAGCGGCTGGGAACAGGAATGGCGTACCTGTGTCACTTCCCGGCGCCCCTCTCGTGCCCAGGTGATGACCCGGAAAGGTAGCAGTCGCCGGCACCTGGTCTCCAGCCGGAGCTCCACTCAACAGGTAGGGGGTGGAGTTTACAACTCCACAGTATCGGCCATAGTCGTACCAGGTATGGGGCAGAACCGGCCACAGTCCGTTCCCCGGTTGCATCCCTGCCGCAGGGCCGCGACACAGACGCGTGTTGGCTGGGCAGGACTGGCCATAAGTCGTCCGTCTCCTGTAGGCGTTCCCCCCAGAGTGGCGCCGCAGAACAGGCCATAAGCTGTACTGGGCACGAGGCAGGATCGGCCACAGTCCGTCCCTCTGCTGCTAGTGTCCCCAACTCACCGGTACGGGCCATTAGCCGCACCAGAGCTCTCACCTCCTGTGCCCTTCCGACGTCGGCCATAAGTCACGTCGGGCCAGAGGTAAGGCAAGCCATTAGCTGCACGGAAGCTGTTGTCCCCTGTGCAACCCAGGCGTCGGCCATAAGTCACGCCAGGCCAGAGGTAGAGCAGCCCATCAGCTGCAGCTGAAGCTGTCATCCCCTGTGCAACCCAGACGTCGACCATAAGTCATGTCAGGCCAGAGGCAAAGCAGGCCACTAGCCACCGTGAAGCTGATGCCCCCTGTGCTACCACGACGTTGGCCATAAGTCACGTTGGGTCAGGTGTAAAGCAGGCCACCGTCCACTTCCCTCCTACAGGAGGACCTGCACCCGGAGAGGACCCTTCACCCGAGATGTGGCAAGGCCTCGCAAAAGGCCTTGGTTCCCTATAACTCTACCAGGGTGAACAGTGGCCGAAGCAAAGTCCACACAGACCCTGCAGCCAATGATGGGCCCTGTCCACTACTCCCCCGCCCCGAGGTTCCCATGAGGCGACCCTGTTGGCGACACCACCATCTAGCAGTTGCCGCGGTCCAGCCACCCCAGGTTCCAGTGTCCTGGGTCCTCAGTAACCCCGGGAGTTGCCCCGAACACCAGAGCACGACTTACCTGTGGGCGAGGCCTCCCTGAGTCTCTCCCAGACCCGACGACAGGCCCGTCTTCTGGCTCTCTTTGGGCCGAGCCCCTAGCCCCAACACTACGTGCGGGGCCCTGTCCAGGGGTGCACCACTCTGCCCCTTCCTCCCTACAGAAGGAATCAACCTAGGGCCCACCAGTGGTAACAAAGTGAGTGGACTTTACATATGTGTGTGCTCTTTCGACTCAGATATTTGTGTGCATCAACGAATACATCACGAGTGATCCCCTACAGTGTATTCTCAAGTCTAAGCGACCAGGAACCCAGAATATAAGATTGGATGAGCCTAACGTGGCCTGACCTATATCTCTGGTAGAGTCCCATGTCTCAGACAGTGTTCATAACCAACAGAATATTCCTATTGTGTCAGTTGTGCCATTCCCTTGCTATTTACACTCTCCCTCTCCTTTGTGCATTAAATCTCCACTCACCCCCGTGTCCAGACACGTTAGTCGGGATATACCAAAATATCGCAGTCCCCCTGCCAGTGATCACTACGGGCAACACTAACTGAGATAGATTTCTGGCTACCAGGTATCTGTGACACAGGTGTTAACGTAACTCATATACCGTGCTGTCCAGTGCTATACGGGTTTAGGAAATTATAGTAAATTCATTCCTGGTCCTAAATTATAAGTATATTGTATGTGCCATAAGTGTTGGGTAAATAGTACCATACTTCTACCAGCCGGTATAGTGACAGATTCCATTTGTGTACAGAGTTAACCTACCCCCGACCAACCCAGTTGTAATATATTTGTGATGTACTATTGTTCTTTGGGAAAATATCTGGAAAACATGTGTGTAATACTTACTGCCTTGTTTTTGTGTCCGGTCCTACTCTTTGGAGTTACCTCCCGGTCTAGAATAGGGACCCGCTGTAGTCTGCGTATTTGAGGGCGAGAAACCGACCCACAAATACGTAGCATAACACTGGTGGCTAGCGGTGGTTCTTGACCCGGACAGTAAAAAAAAAAAAAAAAAGGACTGCGGCAACTGCTAGAGGGCGGTGTCGCCGACAGGGTTGCCTCACGGGAACCTCGGGCCGGGGGAGTAGTGGACAGGGCACGTCGCTGGCTGCGGGGTCTGCATGGACTCTGCTTCGGCCACTGTTCACCCTGGTGGAGTTGTAGGGAACCAAGGCCTTGTGCAAGGCCTTGCCACGTCTCGGGTAAAGGATCCTCTCTGGCTGCAGGTCCTCCTGTTGGAGGGAAGCGGACGGTGGCCTGCTTTACACCTGGCCCGACGTGACCTATGGCCAATGTCGTGGTAGCACAGGGGGCATCAGCTTCAGGGCGGCTAGTGGCCAGCTCTGCCTCTGGCCTGACGTGACTTATGGCCAGCGTCTGGGTTGCATAGGGGATGACAGCTTTAGTGTGGCTGATGGGCTGCTCTACCTCTGGCCTGGCGTGACTTGTGGCCGACGCCTGGGTTGCACAGGGGACAACAGCTTCCGTGCGGCTAATGGCCTGCCTTACCTCTGGCCCGACGTGACTTATGGCCGACGTCGGAAGGGCACAGGAGCTGGGAGCTCTGGTGCGGCTAATGGCCCGTACCGGTGAGTTGGGGACACTAGCAGCAGAGGGACGGACTGTGGCCGATCCTGCCTCGTGCCCAGTATGGCTTATGGCCTGTACTGTGGCGCCACTCTGAGGGGAACGCCTACAGGAGACGGACGACTTATGGCCAGTCCTGCCCGGCCGACACGCGTCCGTGTCATGGCCCTGTGGCGGGGATGCAACCGGGGAATGGATTGTGGCCGGTTCTGCCCCGTACCCGGTACGACTATGGCCGATACCGGGGCGTTGCGTGGAGTTGTAAACTCCACCCCTTACCTGTTGAGTGGAGCTCCGGCCGGAGACTAGGTGCCGGTGACTGCTACCTTTCTGGGTCATCACCTGGGCGCGAGAGGGGCGCCGGGAAGTGACACAGGTACGCCGTTCCTGTTCCCAGCCGCTCTGTGTCAGCGGCGGTCCCCCGGTGGTACTGAGGGGGTTGAGGGTGCTGGTGTCGTCTGCTCCGGCCGTCATGTTGTCTGTGGCTCCAACCCCTAACTCCTGTATTTGAATTACATCCATTTTTTCTCCATAACTGTCCTCTATTACAACTCCCAAAAGTTTAGCCATGGTATTTTCAATTTCTATATTCTTTGCTCTTAGGTCATTACGGGTTAATATCACTATACCTCCCCCAAACTTATCTTCTCTGTCCTTCCTCCAAATGTTATAATTATTCCATCCAAATTATTTTGTATCATCATCTCGGGGCAATTCAGTCTCTACCAAGCAAACAATTTCAGGTTTATTTTCATTTAAATAATCTCCAATTTCCCCTTTCTTCGATGTTAACCCATCTACATTACTGTACATGATACTCAGATTTGCTGCAATGTTTTAATCTTTACTCATTCTTCTCTTTTTCATATTCATATCCATCCCCTTTGTTTTCCCTCACATCTAGCTCTTCACATACCACTTCCTTACTTTGATATCCGTCACTCTCCCAAAAAAAGATTTACGTTCTTCCTCTGTCCTGTCATTTTTTTCCTTTACTTGGTCCTTCAAAGATTTTAAAACTTCTCTTTCTTCTTCATTCAAATCTTTTCTTACTATAATATTTTCCATCCCTGTCTCTTTACTTAAGTTTCCAGGTCACCTTAAGTATATCATTTACTACACTTTCTGATGACATCCTAACTCTAACTGGTCTTGCTTCCCCTTTCTTATATGGCCCTATCCTCCTTACTTCCTCAACTTCTTTTTCCGACTTGTTTCCTTCGGGATCGATCTTGCCCAATATTTTCCTCACCTGATTCGAGTCTCTCTCGAGCCTCACAGGCCTAACTTTTTCTTCCTCCCTGTTTCCAAATATTACGACACATCTGTTCCTTTCTACTGTTTCTCTCACTATTTTCTCTTTCTTCTTCAATATTTTCACATTTTTTTTCTATTTTTTTCTTGTTCATTTCCCTTTCTTCCTGAATAATTTCTCTTAAACTGACCACTTCTTTCTGTTCTTCTTCCACATGTACCCACTTTGCCTTTTGCTCTTCTAACACACTACTGTTCTTACCTTCTCTGTTTTGTTACTGCTCTCTTCTAGTTTTCTCCTTAATTCAATATTTTCTCGTTTCAAATTCTCGATCTACTGGTTCGCTGTCTCATTGGCCTGTATCAAACTCTGTATAGTATTCTCGGTATTTTCAGGCATGTTTCTTGATACTAGATCCTCCACTTTCTTTTCCAGTTCACTAATTCTCATAACCAACGTTTTGACCAAATCCATAACATTTGTTTCACTGTCAAATTATGGAAATTCCAGTTCTGAACAGCTGTTCCCAAATTCCTACAAAACATTCATGTATACTTACTGACAATAATTCTTTACATTTTTGGTAGACTATAACTTGCAATACTTCAAATTTTGAACAAGACTGAAGGAGACAGGACAATTCCTGAAAACTACTTAAGGTTCATTGAGAGGTGGTTTGAGACACGTCTTCTCACTCTGGCTGCTCGTGTGTGTGTGTGTGCGTGTGTGTGTCTGTTCTCTCCTTCTTGCACTACGTTTGCCTAACACATGCGATGCACACAATAGATTTCTCCATGAATATTCGCTGAACAACATACGTATATATATGTCATATATGTGTCACTGTGTGGCATATTTCTTGCCTCTGATCCTTGCGTAAACTTTCCGCTAAGTCAGTTAATGAACGCAATATTTCTCGGTGAACACTCGCTGCACTATTTTATTTCACGCTAAACCATATGCAATATAAAACACTATCACATGATTCCATCCCAACCTCCTCTGTTATTCCCTTCCTTACTCTATGGCGTATGTGTCCGCCTGTTCCATTAACGACTATGGCATATCTCTATGTATCTATATGGCATAACATAATGTCTGCTATGGTACGTCAGCTATTTCACTAATCCAGGCACTATATGTTTCACAAATATAAGTAATGGCTTCACTATAAATGTAAAATACTCACATCATTTACGGGGAGGGTGAAGCAGAGTGGAAACCCTGCTATAATGAACCAGACTCCTGCCTCTAGGCCTAACGGATGATAATGGGCCCCAATGCTATACAAACAAGGTAGCTAAGTTCCACAGACACAGTCACTTCACAGTACAGTCAAAAACACTGTACAGTCACAATATTTCAGTAATGCCTTCTGCCTCGGGTGGGAGGGGGAAAATGGCGGATTTAAAGGGACAACACAATGCGGCACAACCCTACTGCCTGGCTGCTTGTGAAGTACTGAGTTTTATCACTACGGAGAGGCTCATAGGAGCCACTACAGTGTTGTCAAGGCCTTATCTCGTGAGAGAGATGCACCCACTAGACCACACCAAAATTTGACGCAAATTGACCGAAAACTTAATTTTTGAGTTTTTTTTTTTTTTTTGCCTTTTCACATGATTTGCATTCCACGTGTGTCTATGTGCACAAGCACATGGAACGTGATTCGCATCAACGTGTGCAAAAGGGTTAAGAAAAATAAAATGAATACAAGGTCCCGGATATGAAGGTGTTACGGGAGCCATTGGTATTGATGTTCACGCAGCGGTGGTCGGGACAGAAATGGTGGTTTTGGTTTATATATTGACTCTGGCCATGATTCTTTGGTGCAGCCATCTGTACACATGGTTATTCTGGTCATTACACTGATTAACTATACAGTACTGATTAAAGCCTTTGAAGTTTATTAAATGCAAAAAACAGCAAAGGCCATTGTTACCAGATCACAGATTTATCCAGCATCAAAAACAGTTCTAATTATGCCTTCAAACTGGAGAAGGGACAATTCATCCTCTGTTTTAAGAATGTTCTTAACCCGCCGAGTCCCACCGACGTACGATGCACATCGCTCCTTTTTTCCACGGACAAACCCAATGACGTGCACCGTACGTCATTCAATTGCAAGGCCCATTGTGTGCGCATTTTTCAACATTCGCAGGTGATTTTTGGTAGGCATATGTGGGAGACCTTCCTCTACCTACTGCCCCACCTAACCCCTCCTCCCTCCCTCTCCCCCCCACACTGGGCAATTCACCTGTTAGTTGTAACCTGGCCAGTAAAGGTATGTTGCCCCACGGTCTTTCCAATGACGAAATTCACGGTGAAAGTGATTCCTGAGGTGGAGGACAAAGAAACAAAGAAGCTAAAGGTAGAAACAAACAGAAGTGATAATGTGGTAATGTCGTAAAGAAAGGTGCCATATACTGGGGTTTTGGGTGAGTGAACAATGCTTATAAACGCCTATATTATTGTGTGAAAATCAATATAGACTTGTACTACACATAAATTCGTACCAAATAAAATAAATACGTAATTTAAAGTGGCTGGAATTAGTTAACCTTTCCATAGTTCGTTTTCTTTAGCCAGGTACCCTGAAAAAGAAGGAAAACATAAGGTTGCGTGACACCTGTATCAACATTTCTAACTTCAAGATTGCGATTCCTCTATGAATTTTCGATGTTTCTCATCAAAAGCGAAGGTTTCAGCCAAAAAACAAAAAGTAAAAAATCGATCTGGGGGTAGGCTGGGTAAAAAACCGGTCGGGACTGGACAGGTTAATGAAGAATGGATATATTTCGTTAGTATACTTCTTTTCAGATATTTTCTTCTGCCACACAGTATCAATTATTTCATCATTCTACAGTGAACCAAGATATGGCATCTTTGATGGCTGAGAAGTATAGTGAATTAGACAGTAATGAATCGACTGCCTCGATACCAAAAGAGGAAACTTATCTTCAATAAATTAATTGCAGCTCATCAGGTACTAACTATCCACCATGATGATACTGCAATCCATAAAACTTCTCAGTAAAATAAGTTTAAGCACAAGAAATCACAGTCTTTGATATAAGCGTGATTATGTACTACTGATCCGAATCACACTCAGCAGTGTGCGAGTCAGATGACAGACTCCAGGTAGAGCATGGTACGATGCCTCACTTTTGCTACCGGGAAAGGTGGCATTAATTTCGCAGAACCATTTCATTACAAAATCTGTGCCCTTGTACCAGCCTTAATTCTTCCCATTGATGTGACTGAATGTACTACAAATAATGTTCCCAGTAATGAAAGGGCATGATATAATTACAATGGAGTCTTGGAAAAAATTTCACTATGGCAAATGGCTGCCAAATATTGTGGGAATATCCTCACACGTCTGGCTGTGGTGTGCGGGAGACAGTGATGTGACGTCTTTGCTGTGAAGATGCCATATGTCGATAGAACCTTCTCTTGCACTTAAAAAATATCATGCACAACACCTCTCATGGCCAAACTACACAATATACCATACTGCTTATTCCTTTTCCTAATGTATAATAGGAAAATTACCAATGTAACTTTGTATATAACCAGTTTATTACTCCTTTTGTGAGAACCTATTACCTGTGAGGTGTGGAGCTACCAATTTAAGGTCATTATGGCTAGATTTAGAGCTTATCAACAGCATTTAGCAAATATTTTCCACATTCTTGCAATAATTTCGAAAGTCAAGCATACTTCTTGTGAATTTTTGTGATTAGCGACTTTTGTCTTCTTAGACCCATACAGACATATGAGATGGGTCTGAGGTAAGGAGTTCTGAGGCGAGGGAGTGGAAAGTTACTGGTCTCCACCACTCGGATTAGCTCCTTGAGTATGACCTCATATTCGAATCCCTCAAAGCCATCAGAAACCACAGATTTTCCATCATCATTGTTGGCAGAACCCAGCTCAGGTGTGAGATAATGATGTTCTTTAGCCAAACAATGCATGATAACTGCAGAAGTGCAAATTTTCATCTTGCAATGATGATAAAAAGTGCTATAACCCAGTGATCACTGTACTGACTTTTTCAGAAATGCGGTATACTTCCAAGTTTTGTACACAACTCATGCTAAAATAAGAAAAGGGGCACCATCTTTTTCTATGAAAAGTTTACATTATTATTACAGTACAGTCTTGTACAGATTACAATATAAGTCGATAGAACAGTAATGAAATCACACACGTTTAAAATAAAAAGTAACATTGGTGTTATTTGTGGGTCGGTTTCTCGCCCTCAAATACGCAGGCTACAGCGGGTCCCTATTCTAGACTGGGTCGGTAACTCTAAAGAGTAGGACTGGACACAAAAACAAGGCAGTATCACATACATGTATTCCAGATATCTTCCCAAGGACAATAATACATCAACAAATATATTACAAACTGGGTTGGTCGGGGATGGGTTAACACTTAACACAAGGGGAGGCTGTCATTATATGGACTGGTAGAAGTATGGTACTATTTACCCAACACTTATGGCACATAAAATGCACTTACAATTTAAGACACAGGAATGAATCTACTATAATTTCCCAAACCCGTATAGCACTGGACGGCACTGTATATAAGTTACGTTAACACCTGTGTCACAGACACCTGTCAGCCGGAAGTCTATCTCAGGTAGAGTCTACCACGTAGTGATCACTGACGGGGGGGAAAGTGATATTCTGGCATACCCTGACTAACGTCCCTGGACACTGGGGTGGGTGGAGATTTAATGAATAGGGGGAAGGCACGATGGAAATAATATATACTCCTTCTGTTAGTCACTGCGGTGTTTCACTCGCATGCCTGTGGGTTGGGAAGGGAGAGTTTAAATAACAAAGGAATGGCACAACTGACACAATATTATTGTTCTGCTGGTCACAAAGGCATTTCGTTCACTGGGGGGGGGCGGGACTTTACTCAGGATATAAGTCTGGCCATGGTTAGCTATTAGGCTCGTCCAGTCTCATACTCTGGGTTCCTGGTCACTTAACTCGAGAATACACTGTAAGGGATCACTCGTATGGTATAAGTTAATGCACACAAATATCTGGGTCGAAAGAGCACACACATATGTAAAGTCCACTCACTTCGTTACCACTGGTGGGCCCTAGGTTGATTCCTCCGTCCAGAGAAATGGCAGAGTGGCGCGCCCCTGGACAAGATCCCACACGTAGGCGTGGGACTAGGGGCTCGGCCTGAAGAGAGCCAGGAGACAGGCCCGTCGTCGAGTCTGGGAGAGACTCGGGAAGGCCTCGCCCACAGGTAAGTTATGCCCTGGTGTTCGGGGCAACTGAGGACCCAGGGCACTGGAACCTGGGGCGGCTGGACTGCGACAACGTCTAGAGGGCAGCGTCGCCGACAGGGTCGTCACACGGGAACCTCGGGCCGGGGGAGTAGTAGACAGGGCCCGACGTTGGCTGTGGGGTCTGTGGGGACTCTGCTTCGGCCGCTGTTCACCCTGGTAGAGTTGCAGGGAACCGAGGCCTCGGATGAGGCCTTGCCACGGCTCGGGGGAGGGGTCCTCTCTGGCTGAAGGTCCTCCTGTAGGAGAGAAGCGGACTGTGGCCTACTTTACATCCGACCTGACGTGACTAGTGGCCAACATCGTGGTAGCACAGGGGACATCAGCTTCAATGCGGCTAGTGGCCTGCTCTGCCTCTGGCCTGACGCGACTAATGGCCGACGTCGGGGTGGCCCAGGGGACAACAGCTTCAGTGCGGCTAATGGCCTGCCCTACTTCTGGCCTGACGTGACTAGTGGCTGATGTCGTAGTGGCACAGGAGGTTGTAGCTCTTGTGCGGCTAATGGCCCATACCGGGGAGCTGAGAGGACTAGTAGCAGAGGGATGTACTGTGGCCAATCCTGCCTCGTACCCAGTACGGCTTGTGGCCAATACTGCGGCGCCACTCTGGGGGGAACGACTACAGGAGTCGGACGGCTTATGGATGGTCCTGCCTGGCCGACACGCGTCCGTGTCGCGGCCCTGTAGCAGGAATGCAACTGGGGAACGGACTGTGGCCGGTTCTGCCCCGTACTCGGTATGTATGTGGCCGATACCACGGCGTTGCATGGAGTTGTAAACTCCACCCCTTACCTGGTGAGTGGAATTCCGGCCGGAGACTAGGCGCCGGCGACAGCTACCTTTCCGGGTCACCACCTGGAAGCAAGAGGGGTGCCGGGAAGGGATATAGGTGCACCGTTCCTGTTCCCAACCGCTCTGTGTCAGCAGCGGTCCCTCAGTGGTACTGGGGGGGTTGGGGGTGCTGGTGTCGTCTGCGGCTCCAACCCCTAACTCCCGTATTTCACCAACCTCCTCGGTAACAAAGTCACAACCGCGTGACTGGAGGTGGTATGGGTTGGTGTTGGCCGTTTGGTGGATGGGTCTGAGGTGACTTAGGAAGGTAGTCCAGTGGTCGGTTGGTATATTGGCGTGCAGGTGGTGGGCGTAGGCGACACAAAGAGTGGAAGGGTGGTTTGTTTGCTGGAGAAGTCGCAGCAGGTGTTGTGTGCTTCTGATGCACTGGTGTCGCCCGAAGGTGGGGATCCAAGTGATTCTCGCGACACACATGGTGGTGGTGGTGGTGGTGTCTTGGAGGCGAATGCTGGCTAGAGGTAGTCTGGTGAGGTTTATATTGCCAGTGGAGTGTGGGGACGGTGTTCCCCTGGGAGTGTGGCGGGGCGGGTTCTTCCATGTGAGAAGAGGAGTAGGAAGGGTTATGCGGGTGGTGTTGGGGGGTGGGGTAGGCGGTTGGCTGTTAGTGGGCGAAGGGGTGGGCGTGGGGGTTGAGGTGTAGCAGGCTGGTGGGCGTGAGATACGCCCGGAACGGGTAGTGGTGGTGGTTAGTCATGGAGTGGGCGGCGACGGGGAATGGGATGGTGGAGCGGGGGCAGATGGAGAGTGAGGTGGTGTGGTGTGGTTGGTTGTCGTGGTTGGTGGGGTAGGGGTTAAGCTGGGTGCGGAGTACGGGGTGGTCGGTGTGGAATTTCCTGCGGGTGTGTGCTGAGCACGTGGAGTGGGCGGCGTGGCGGTGGCGGGGCAGCATGGTGGTGGGGTGAGTGTAGTGTGTGGGTGTGGTGCAGGAGTTTCGAGCGGCGAGGGGGCAGTGGAAACCGATGGGGAAGGGGATGGAGATGAATAATAGAGAAAAGGCTCCTCGGGGGGAGCGGGTTGTTGAGCTTGCTCGGGTGGTTGGGGAGGGAGCGGCAGGGGTTGGGGAGTCCCGGGCAGGGCGGATGTGGCAATTCCTGTAGGTGCGGGAGGTTCCGTTGCAGTCAACAACGACTTGGAAGGGGTTGGGGACCCTCGTGACGGTATAAGGTCCCATAAAACGAGGGGCAATCTTATTGGGGGTGGGGAGGTGGGCAACGAAAACCTCATCACCTGGTTTGTAAGGGTTAGCAGGGGAGGAATCGGCTTGAGCGTCTTGGTGTGGGTGCAGGTGTTGTAATCAATGCTTCAGGTGATATAGGGGGTCAGTGGGTGGGGAATGAGCGGGGGGTTGGAGGTGCTGTCGGAGAAGGAGCGCCTTTCTGAACACTCACTCGTGGGGGGTGATGCCGTCGTCGCGGGGGCAGGTGTTCATTCCCCATTGGACGATCTTGACGTGTGCAGGCCATTCTTGGTCTTGGGTACTTTGAATTCAGGTCCTGATTTGGTTTAGTAGGGTCTGATGGCTCCTTTCGCATACCCCATTTCCCTGGGGCCAGTAGGGGGAGGAGTGGGAAATGGAGAATCTGAATAGGGTGGATAACTCTTTCCATATTTGCCCCATGAACTCTGGGGCGTTATCGGAGTGAATGGCCTGGGGAATGCCAAAGTAGGGGAAGACGTGGCGCATGAGGGCGTCAGCTATGGCGACGTTGTAGTGTGTTCCTTAGCTGGACAAGCAATCAGGAACTTGGAATAAACATCGACGAATGTGACGATGTACCTGTAGCCGGATCTAGGTGGCAGGGGTCCGAAAACGTCGACAGACATAAGCTGCCAAGGTTTGTGGGCGGAGATCTTGCCGGCAGGACCCGCCGAACGGGTGATATCCTTCCCTAGGCAGCATGCTCGACACGCCTGATTGACATGTTGGGCGAGGGTAGTGGGGTTGGGGCTCCAATAGAGGTCACTGAAGACATGGGTTACCCTTTTCGTACCCAGGTGGATTCCACTGTCCGAGTGGAGGTGGGTGAGGACGCCTATGGCAGAGTCCAGATCAAGGACAATGTGGCCCGATGGCATGAAGAGATGGTCCCCTTGCAGGTGGAGTTTTGAAAATAGATGCTGGGGAATCCAGGGGGGCCGGTCTCGATTCTGCCAGTGCTGGATCAGCTCGGATTGAGGGAGGAGCGATTGTACTGGTAGACGGGAGAGGGCGCCGGCGTTGGTATGCAATTTCCCGGGCCAGTAAGCAATCTCGTAGTCAAACTCCTCGAGCGCTTCGTGCCAGCGGAGGAGTTGGGCGTTCTGAGTGGCCGATTGCTGGAGCCACTGAAGGGACTGGTGGTCTGTGATGACGGTGACCCTGATGCCAGACAGATAGGCCCTGAAGTAGTCAAGGGCCCAGATGATACTCAAACATTCGCGCTTGTTAGTGGCGTAATTTCGTTCGGCCGGGTTTAGGGTGTGGCTGGCGCAAGCGATGATGTGCTCGTGCCCTTCCTAGACCTGTGCCAGGACGGCGCCTATGGCTACCAGCGAGACGTCAGTGTATAACCTGAAGGGGAGGTCGTAATTCGGGAAAGCGACGATAGGGGCGGAAACAAGTTTCTCCTTTAAGGTGTGAAATGCTGCGACTCGGTCATTGCTCCAAACGAAGGGCTCGCCTTTCTAAGTGAGGCCGTGGAGCGGTTTCGCAAGGTCGGCGAACCCTTTGATGAACCGCTGGTAATACGACGCGAGCCCCAAGAAGGCACAGACTTGGTGGACGTCCTGTGGAAGAGGCTGGTCAGCGATGACTTTCAGCTTGTCGGGATCTGGGGAGATGCCTTTCCCCGAGACAATGTGTCCTAAGAAAGCGACAGAGTGGGCGGCTAGGACACATTTAGTGGGTTTGAGTTTCAACCCGGCCTGGCGTATTCGTTGGAACACCTGTCGGAGGCGGTGCAGGTGATCAGCCCACGTTTTGCTGAAAACAATAACGTCATCGAGGTATGCCAGGCAGACTTCCCAGGTCAGACCACTGAGTACGGACTCCATGAGGCGGGAGAAGGTGGCCGGGGCGTTGCATAGCCCGAAGGGAAGAACATTAAACTGATAAAGTTTTCCATTACTTGTGGAGAAGGCTGTTTTCCCTTGACCTCGGGGGTGGACAGGGACCTGCAAGTATCCTGACTGGAGGTCCAGCGTGGAGAGCCAGGTGGAGCCGTGTAGGAAGTCTAGGGAGTCGTCTATGTGGGGGAGAGGAGTGGCATCTTTGGTGGTTACATTGTTCAGGCGGCGGTAATCGATGTAGAATCTCTGAGTGCCGTCTTTTTTCCGAACCAGGACAACGGGGGAGGACCAGGGGCTGGTAGAGGGCGTGATGATGCCGGCGTCCAGCATTTCTCGAACTTGCCTGTCCTCATCAGCCCGTTGGTGTGGGTTCTTCTGGCAGGAGGGTTGCCGTATGGGGGGCCCGGTGGTATGAATTTCATGGGCTAGATACGTCGTATGCCCCAAGTCGGGGGGCCCGGTCAAGAAAAGGTCTTGGTATTCAAGCAGTAGATGGTGCAGCGTCTCGGCTTGATGGGGAGATAAATGGTCAGGCAAAGGAGGGAGGGGAGAGGGGTTTGATTTTAGGGGTGGGGTGTCGCAAGGCTCTGGTGCCTCTAGGTCGCTGATCAGGAGTCCTCTTGGCAGAGTGAGGGGTGTAGCCACCAGGTTCGCCACTTTGACGGCGTTGAAGTGGGGCAGAAGGAAAGTCGGACATCAGGCAGGCAGCGGGGGGCCTGGTGGGGACACTTGGGGAAAGTAGGGAATGGGTCCCTGTGGGCTTATTGATCCATAGCCAAGCTTCATGGTGGGGGGGAGTGGTGAGGGAGGACGCGACGGTCGCGGGGAAAGTGGGGCCGGGGGGGGGGGGGGGGG
>JAGKTI010000139.1:79727-111820 GCA_018397915.1 Birgus latro
TTCTTTTTTTAAGATGGCGTCAACACTTTCCGCGCCTACTGTAGTTGTGGACAATAAGTATAGGGAGGTGGAGTAAGGAAGGAAGGTTGAGAGAGAAAGTAAAGGAGAGAGAAAGAGAGTCAGAGGAGTGGTGGTGTTAATTGGTTAGATGTTTGTGCAGATGGTGGGAACATGTGCTGATCTCTGCAGTACCAGCGTGGGAACATATGCTGACTTTGCTTTTGCGGCCGTGGGAACACATGTTGACGCGGCATTTTGCTCGGGCCTCTACGGTGGATGACATGCGGGTGACGTGTGGATGAGGGCGGTGGATGAGTGGGTGAGGCCATCACCCACCTCGCAACCATGTGACCTGCTGGTGAACATCGGCAACCCTTGAGGCCAGGATAGGTTAGGGAGCTCAGTTGAGACTTAGAGCTACTCAGAGCTCTGGGTAACGCCGTGACGGGAGGACGCAGCCAGGGGCAGCGGGACACGTCACGAGGGACGTAACTGTGTAGCCGAAAGGAAGTAGAGTTCCAGGGGCGACATGAGGGCACTTCCGTTGACAGTGAGTTAAAGTACAAGCCTATTGTAATCGCGGGTACAACTTGTGAACAGTGCTATTATTTTGTCTGTCGTCTGGGACTGGTAAAAAGACTCCTAGTTAGAAACGGAAGGAGAAAAGATTTTAAATGTTTAAATGTGTTTTTCTTGTACTAATGTAACAGTGTAACCTAAAATAAATAAGTGAAATAAAGAGAGTGCTTTATTTATAACAGCACTAGTGATTTTTACACGATTAAATATATAAGGTTGATTTTAAAGCACAGAACTTTTATGAGAACTTTAATTAATTAATATGGTGTTAGTAATAAAGTGAACTGAGTGTAGATGTTTTAGTGCGGTTTCTAGCATGGAACTTTATATGAAGTGAAATGAGGTGGGAAAATACCTCATGATTTTTATGTATGTAAATATCTTGTGAATACCTTTTTTATAATTAAAGCCTAGAAAAGCCATATCATTTTTTCACTTCTTCCAGTTCCCAGTTCTGAGTATATGTGTATAGTGAAGACCGAAGTCGCGCATTGCCAGTGTCTAATGATTCACGCTACCAAAGTACTAAATACGGGAGGATAATATTCCCGAGATAAATATCATTTCTGTATCAAGGGAGGGCGCGACACAGTAACATTAAAAATGAGATGGAATAAAAATATATATACAGTATAAAGTCACCAAGTGAATAATAAGCAGATACCAGCTTTGTTCATTCTGTGTATCCTCTTTTACAACTCAGTCCTGATCTAGTCTCTGACAATATACATATGAAAAGCAGTGTCACATATCACACATAATTTACCAACACTAAGTGAATGGTTGTGCAGGTACCAGCTGTGTGCATTCTTTGTATTCTTTCCATAAGAATTTACAACTTGGTCCCAATCTAGCCCCCATCAGAAACAATGAGAACAACAGCATCGTATATCACATATTACATTATTTATGGGCAACATAACATTGCAAATTACTGTAATAATGATGCTGAAAGAACAGCTGTGCAGGTACCTCCTATGTCCATTCTGTGCATTCATTCCTATATGACAAAATGTATTTATGTGCTATTGGATATGAACCAAGATGAACAATTATAACCTAATGGATAATGACTGCCTTCAAGAGGGTATGAATAAAAAAATAACTGAATTACAAAGCCCAACTTCCACTCAAATTATTTAAGCTTGGTGGTAAGAGCCAAAATTAAAGATGATAATGCATAATGACTAAAACAAAAGAGAGGCAGAGATATGATAGCATGCACTGGTGACTGGACACTGATGAATTGGCAGCTGGTAAGTGCCCGTATGCACCAGCTGACTGACTGACTCTATCTATCTATTGACTGATGCCTCAATCCCAAAGGGGGTGGCCACAAACAAATCGCCTCCATGTCACCCTGTCCCCTGCCATTTCACTGCCCTGCTTCCAGCTCACACACTCCTCTCTCTACCCCTCCACTCCATCCCTCCATCTCATCCTCGGCCCCCCTCCCCCCCCTCCACCTCACTCACATACACTCTCCTCGTTAGTCTCACGCTCTTCATCTCCTCCACATGGTCAAACCACATCAATGTATTTCTCCTAATGCTTCCAATCACATCCACATCCACACCACAATGCTCCTTCACTTCCTCATTTGTCAGTCTGTCTCTCCATGTAACTCCACATGCGCCAGTCAAATAACTCATTTCCACTGCTCTCACTCTTGACCTCTAACAAGGTCCAAGTTTCACTTTCATATGTTAGAGCTGGTATTACAATACTGTCATGCAGTGACTTTTACATCCATGCTCACTTCCCTGTTTCTTACCACTGCTTTCAAAGAACCAGCAACCTTTCTTCCTTGTTGTACCCTTTCAAGCACTTCACCCTCTAAACTTCAATCCTTCCTCATCACACTACCCAAGTACTTAAATGCACTCACATTTTCCATTTCTGATATAACCATATAACCAAATCTTGGCACTTGGTGGTTTAGTGGGTAATTAAGGTAATTAAGGAGCTCTAGTCTGATTGAGCCGGTAAAAGTTTTTATCCAAGGAGTGGCTGGTGTTTACTGCTCACGTAATGCCAGTCAGGGATGGGTGAGGCTAGTCACTCTCATCTTAAATGTCAGGACCAACCTGCCTAGCCCCAGCCTACTACACTCCTCATAGGGCAACACAGTATTGGATGATGAATGAAGTCAGAGTAGGGCTTGAGAAGTCGAGCAATTTTTTCTTCTTTCCATCATTTGCATTATAAGTCAAGATAACTACAAGAAAGAAGAAATACGAGAACTTCATACAGTTGATAATGATGATGATGATGATATAACCATGATGTAAAAAACAAGATGTTATAGCTAAGCACAGTGACAGTAAACTACAGCCTAGATTATAAGGATAGGAAATCTCTACACCATCTGCCTGGAGGTAACTATATACCGCTTTTTAATGCGAATGTTGAGTTTGACTGGGCAAGGGATACCCTGAACCTAGAAACCCCAGTACAAGGCAAATCTACCTCCTTTCTAGCCAGGTACAATGATGTGAAGAAACTGATGGACAAACCTCCAGATAACTGTATTTACAGTAAAACCTCTTGAAGCTGGAATAATAGTGGCTGAGGCAATTCCGACTTCACTGAAATTCTGACTGACAGAAAGTGTGAGGCTTCCAGACTTAAAAAAAAAAAAAAAAAAATTGTTTACAGGCAAACCCCGATTTACGATACCCCTAGATGCGATACCCCAGAATAGTGATGGGGGTAGAAATACCACCCTACCCAGCCTATCGTAGGCCTACCCCTGGTTTTGCGATGAGTTTTGATTTTTTTTCCAATTCTGATGATAATTTAGACTTAAATTTTGAGTTTGGGTTGATTTATAAACTTTGACTTTGATTAATGTGTTTCGGTCACAGGTGGAGTAAACACTGTCATTTGGGGTATGGATTCTCACTTGTCAGATGAGGCACAAAACAGTGTGGACAACTAGGTGGCTCAACAAAGAATATTTCATGTTTGACAACTGAACTGTCATCTAACCTATCATGGAATACATAACAAAAATTTCAAATAAATATTAATACAGTAATTATGAAAGCCTTAGAAAGTAAATATTTCACACACCGATGAAAACTGCGACACTGATAAATCATGTGTTTACATTCAGGCTGTTCAAGGAAAAATGCTTTGAAAATACAAAAGAATTTCTAAATAAATGTTGGAAAATAAGAGAGAAGAAAATAAAGGAGCTCAGCAACCAGAAGAGTAGCTAAAACGACATAAAGAGGGCCATTGAAAATGCTATCTCGATTGCACCATTCATCAATAAATCATGTGTTTACATTCGGGTTGCTCAAGGGAAAACGGCTTGAAAATACAAAGGAAAATTTAATAAATGTTGAAAAATAAGAGACAAGAAAATAAAGGAGCTCAGCAACCAGAACAGTAGCTTAAAGGACATTAAGTGGGGTCTTTGAACAGGCTATCCCGACTGCATCATCAACTGATAAATCATGTGTTTACAATCAGGCTGTTTAAAGGAAAACTCTTTGAAAATTCAAAGGAATTTTCAACTAAATGTTCGAAAAAAAGAGAGAAGAAAATAAAGGAGCTCAGCAACCACAACAGTAACAAAAATGACAAGGAGGGGCCAATGAAAAGGCTATCCTGATTCCATCATTGATCGCATTCCCCGTCATGAGAATTCCCAGTCAAAATATGAACGATTCTGTCACAACAACTTGCATCTTGGACGATTCTGAGCCATTCATACATTATTATTATGCATAATAGACGTCTATTTAACTGTCCTGGGACCATCTGATGGTGGAATTGTATACAAATGCTGCTGCTGCTTCTCTACCAAGTTTGAATACGAGACGGAGATCGCATTATCTAGTGACCTTGACTGGATACAAGTGAGACGGGCATTGGTTTTAGGCTTTGGTTTGCTTTTTTTGCAGCTGTTAGGCCATTAAGATTGGCTTTAATTTTTTTTTTGACTCATTCAGGCAGGTTTAGGACAGCTGGGGGGAAAACCCAAGGCTCAAAAACACATCCCTATACAGTACTTTACACGTTAAATCTACCCCGAGATACAATACCCTGCCATGCGATGGGTTTTTACTTAACCAACTGCATCATCAAACCGGGTTATGCCTGTACCATGTTTGCAGAGGGTGTAATCCAAGCATAAGGAGGGTCTACTGGTAGGATATAGACGTATTGAGGGCTACATGATTGCTTCTGTGCAACACTTTCACTTGTAAGCAACATTGAGAGCCATGGAAGCCATGCTGGTAACGAATAAAAGTGCAAAACATGGAGTCGCTACAGATGTGAGTGCGAGAGAGTACCAACGCAGATGGTGGCAGATGCTAGACTGATGATGGGCCCTCATAAGCTAAAACATGATGAACCTATACTCAGTTTTCTCTGTCAAGGTGAAAATGCACTTGACAGGTTGGTGATGATTGGCTGAATGCAAAATTGTTTCATGATCTCTTTATTACTAACTGACAACATATATATGAGGGGGAAATTTTAGTTAGCAAATGTTATTTGGACATGTTGCAGCCGTGGCTCAGTGGGTTAGAGCGCTCCGCTCTGGCCGTAGGGTTGGAGGATTGAATCCACCCAAGGGTCATTGGTAGACATCAGGAAGGGCATCCAGTCATAAAATGCTACATGCTCCAATCCAAAAAGGCCGATGCATGCAAGCATGTTGCAGCCTTCAAAAACGAAACGAAACATGTTGCATTCAGCCAATTATCACCAACCTGTCAAGTGCATCTTTGCCTCAATAAAAAAAAAAAAACAGAGTATAGTGCATCTTGCTGAGATTGGGTTACCATTAGATAACATTTTATGACTCAGGAGATTTTTCCCAGGTTTATTATGATGTTTTCGAAAAATTTAAATTATTTTCATCAACGAATATCATACGCCATGCCAACGTAAGTGTAATCCCGAACTAAAGGGTTCTGATTTATGGAGGTTTTACTGTAATTTAGGAAAGACTGCTCATACTAAGAGAGTTAATGAAAGCTGTATCTAATCCCTCCAGTTTAAAAACTCTTTCCTAAGCTGAAAAAAATAATAGCTAGAATAAATCAATTGTCACTAAACTGAAGATGTTATTGATGCAATGTTTGAAAAATCAGGACAGGGAGTGAATGGCAACTTAGTTCAAAATGAGAATGACTGTCAGTTTAGCTAACAGCTACAAGCTCATCATCATCATCGATGGCTTGTATCTAAATATTCTCCAACAGGAAAGAACCATGGTAGAAAACTAGGCTCCTCTGTACATATTCCTCTTGCTCACTCAACCAATATCATAATTGAGGACAACTGGCAATCAACAATAAAGGTGCAACACACATTTTAGGAAAAGACAGAGTAGGATGATTACACATGAAACTGGGGGTGAGAGTAACCAGACTGACTATTTCTTGGTCAGAAGGACTGATAGGAGGTTGGTGAGGGATGTTAACACAGGAAGCGACGAGTGTGTGTGGCAACACAAAATACCGATATGTGACATGCTGAAGGAGCAGATGGTAAAGAGAAGGATGTAGACGGGGAAAAAAAAATATGGTAGTTGAAAAACTGAGCGGCAGGGGGTTGCCTTTTATAAGAGATGAGAAGAGTGGTGGCTGAACAGGGACCATCAATGAGCAGTACAGAGCCTCAAGTACAATTTCTTGAGAGCTACTGGTATAGTGTGTGGATGGACAAAGGGCCCTCCAAGACATGAGGTAAGATGGTGGTGGTTAGATGGGGGTGTATTAGCTGCAGTTAAGGAGAAAAGAAGACTTCTCTGCAAATGGAAAAGGGGTGGTAACAGAGAGGAATACTTGGCTGCCAAGTGTAGGCCCAGAAAGGAGATACACAGGGCAATATCTGAGTTTCAGCAGACTTTTACTGAACAACCTAAACAGTGCCATGAGGAAGAATGTGGTATTTAAGGTGGCAAATCAAATGAAGTGGGAAAACAAGGATATCATAGGTGAGCAGTGTGTGAAGACTGATGAAGGAAAGGTAGTGATGGACAGTGAGGAAATTAAAGACATCTGGAGGGACCATTATAACCAGCTGCTGAATAAGGAATTTAACAGGAACAGGGAAGGTTTAGAATCAGCAAATTCAGTGTTTGGCCCTTGGCCTCTGACTGATGCTACTGTGAGCAAGGTAATAGGCAAGACGTAGTTGGGGAAGGCAGCGGGTGTGTCTGAGTTTACTGCTGAAATATTGAAGGCCTCTGGAAATATAGGAGTAGGTTTAGTTACTGATTTGATAAAACTGATTATAAATGACTGTGTTGTCCCAGATGACTGGCTGAAGAATGTGCATGAATGTGTACATGTGGAAGGGTGATGCACTGGAAAGAGAAAATTATAAAGGCACATAACTTTTTGACCAGAAATGACGGTAATGGAAAGAGTCCCAGAAGGTACGATAAGAGACAGAACAGATACTGGTGAGATGCAATTTGGTTTTATGCCAGGCAAAGGGACCACTGATGTCATATTCACTGTCCGACAACTTCACGAAAAATATATGGGAAAGAAAAGGGAGATGTACTTTGTTTTTGTTGATTTGGAGAAGGTCTTTGAGAGTTCCTAGGGAGATGATGAAGTGGGTAATGAGAAAGCTTGGGATCAAGGAGTACCTGGGTAAAGTGGTTATGGCTATGTATGAGAGTGAATGGAGATTTGAGTGATGAGTTTTCCATGAATGTTGGCATGCATCAAGGGCCAGTCTTAAGCCCCTTACTGTTTGTAATGGTGCTTGAAGCTCTCTATGTGACATCAGAAGAGGACTCCCATGGGGTATGTTGTATGCTGATGCCTTGGTATTGACTGCAGACAATGAATGGTGGGGTGAAGGAAAGATATGGAAAATAGAGAAATGGAATGGGGCACAGACATTTGAGAATAGAGCTGACTAAAACAGAAAGTGATATCTTGAGCTGGTGATGGTACAGCCAATGCAGGGAGAGTGTGTCCATGTGAAGTTTGCTACAAGGGTGTGGGAAGTAACTCCACCTTGTGCTGCATTTGTGACTGAGCCACTTATTGTTTGTCATGGTACTTGAAGCTCTTTTACCTGGCTTCAGAAAAGGACTTCTATTGGAGACGTTGTTACTAGTGACTTGGTGCTCATTGCAAAGAATGAAAGGGAAGTGGAGGAAAGATTTAGTATGTGGAGAGATAGCATGGGACACAAGAGTTAGACAGTAAATGTTCGTTTTCGTTTCCGTTTTTGAAGGCTCCAACATGCTTGCATGCGTCGGCCTTGGTCACCTAAAGGCGGCTCTCCATGCTGCTCGATCTTTGGCAGCCTCCCTGCTCAGTCCCTTAACCCTTAAGTCACACTTAATGACCTCGTCCCATGTCTTTCTTGATCTACCCCTCCCAACCCCTCCCCCAATATTAACACTTCTCACCCTCTGTACCCAATTATCATCCCCCATCCTCTCCACATGTCCAAACCACCTCAGCCTACCTCTCCTCATCACAACACCAATACACTCCAGTCCCATCCTACCTCTCAACTCTTCCATAAAAAAACCCAGCCCTCCCAGGCCTTGCATGCAGGGATGTACTGCACATCCACCTAATCACTGTCATTTCTGTACATTTAAACCTGCGAATATCCTCTTCCTTTACTGCTCAGGTCTCACTACCATACAGCATCACACTCCTAACACATGCTGCATACAAAGACCCCTTAGCACGTAAGGAGAGTCCTCTCAATGTCAGGAGAGGCAACAGCTCCCTGAACTTCTTCCAACCACTTCTCACCCTAGCAACTGAGCTAACTCCAGCCCAACCTCCGGCACATAACATGTCTCCCAAATAACAAAACTCCTCCACACACTCAAGAGACTCACCAGCAAGTTCAACCCTCTCACGCCTAACAATCTCTACCTGCTCTCCCCAACACGCCGCACATATGAAATCAACATTATCTCGCAGTCTACCTCTAATACCACTACATCTCTTGTGCATCCATTTATCACAAACACTACACAAGATGGAATTACTTCCCACACCCTTGTGGCAAACTGCACATGGCCACTCTCCCTCTCCTCTAATTATACTGCCACCAACCCTAGATATCATTACTTTTGTTTTATCTGCATTTACCCTTAAGCCCTTGTGCCGCATACCATCTCTCCACTTCTTAAATCTTTCCTCCGCCTCCTTTTCATTCTCTGCAATCAACACCAAATTATCAGCATACAACATCTCCAACGGAAGTCCACCTCTGAAGTCATGTGAGAGGGCTTCAAGCACCATGTGGATAAAATAAATATGATATCTAAGGCTGGTGGCACTAGTCCCTCAATTATCCAGACACTCAGTATCCAGACGTGTTCATTATCCAGACGCTGGACCCTGGCTCTATTAAACCATTATCCGAATTTACTTGCTATTATCCGGACGTAGAAGTGGCCGAGAACCTCGGCCAGCCAGCTGACATGTCCAAACATTCAATATTGTGGCCGTTGGGCTCGAGCCGTGAGCGGGAAGTAGTCCGTAACCCACACCCAGAGCTAAAATGTTCATCCGCCCCTGAATTGAATGATGAAAGTTGCGTGCTCGTCCGATCACTCCCAATAAACCTCCAGCACCAAAGTAATACGACTACAGCAAAAGCTTGATATAAGGGACTAGCCAACCTCTATTCTGTTTGATTAAATATTCCGTTTTTTCAAGCTTCCATTCCAAAACCACAGATGGAACGGAATTTTCCAGAAATTTGCGATTTTTCCGATATTTTTCCCCTAACTCATAACGTGAAGCCTACACACAGTTGCTACTAAATAGCTTCTTCTGCTACACACACACATGCTGCCTATGCTAGTCATACTGATACACACAGAGCAGTCAGAACAAATAATAATATAGTCATAAGGCAGTGGCAGAATCGGTAGAAAGGCGGCCTGCAGTCCTAATGGACCCAGGTTCGAATCCCGGCTGGGGCAGGGAACAGTTTAAGGATTTGAATTTCTCAAAAAGCAGACTTTTCTGATCTACCCGATGACCAGGCGACATGTCATAAAAGTACCCCCGCTAATGCCAGTACACCAGTCCTATATGAGACAGCCCTAGCATATATTCAATATGGATGGTGGATGTTAGCACCGAAGTGGTGACATGTGGAGATGTAGGAGGACTACTGGGCCCCAAGGAGGACTACTGGGACTTGGGAATAGGCCCTGAAGCCTTTGCCCAGAGTTGGACACGTAAAAAAAATAAATAAATAAATAAATAAAACAGTAAAAAACTCACCTCCAAATGGGGGGGATATGACTTGTTTGTAGAATTATGCCTGAAGCAGCCCCCATTGTGTCAGGCGTGATGCTTCCCTATTCACAGTCTGAGTCCCCTTCCATCAGCACTGGGGGAGGCACTAGCACTCACGTCTGGCAGCACTTTTAATTTCGTGATTTCTTCCCTATGTTTGCGAATTTCATAAACTTGAGTTTTCTTGACCCCATAGTCAGCCATGATCATCTTCACTGGTATACCAGGCTCAATTTTCTCAATCATTTCCAATTTCTGGGCCAGAGAAAGCCTCACCCTTTCTTTTTTTTTTCCTGCACTTTAGGCATGGTGAATGATTCCTTTTGTTACTTTCTAAAGAAAAGGCACGAAAAAGTTTGTAATCCGAAGATAATCACACACTTGGAGAGATATGAATGGTGCGGCGGTTGCTGGTAGACTGAGGCAAGGTGAGCGGCCTCACTTGGCCTGGGACGAAGCGGTTTGTTCCCACGGCCTGTGACAAAGCCCTGCGCCTCGTGGTCGACCGGAAACGTTTCGGTGCATTGTGATTCTTCCGCGGCCTAGGACAAACCGGTTTGTTTCCATTAATCCACCCAGTCCCCAAGCGGTTTTTTACCCAGCCTACCCCCAGATCCAGACAGATTTTCATTTTTTTTTGGGGGGGGGTCAAACCTCCGCTTTTGGTGAGAAACATCAAAAATTTATAGAGAAATCACCCTCCTGAGGTTAAAAATCCTAATACAGGCGTCATTTAGCCTTACGTTTTCCTTCTTTTTGAGGGTACCTGGCTAAAGAAAATGAACTATGGAAGGGTTAACTAATTCAAACCACTTTAAATTACGTATTTATTTATTTATTTGGTATGAATTTATGTGTAGTACAAGTATATATTGGTTTTCACACAATAATATAGGCAATAAAAGCATTGTTCACTCACCCAAAACCCCAGTATATGGCACCTTCCTTTACGACATTACCACCTTATCATTTCTATTTGTTTCTACCTCTATCTTTGTTTCTTTGTCCTCCACCTCAGGAATCACTTTCACCGCGAATTTTGTCATTGGAGAGACCGTGGGGCAACATACCTTTACTGGCCAGGTTACTGCTAACAGGTGAATTGTCCATTGTGAGGGGGAGGGGGGGTTAGGTGGGGCCAGACCATATCCCTGCTTGACAGCAGGTAGAGGAATGTCTCCCACATATGCCTACCAAAAATCACCCATGAATGTTGAAAAATGTGCACACAACGGGCCTTGCAATTGAGTGACATACGATGCACGTCGGTGGGTCTGTCCGTGGAAAAAAGTAGCGACGTGCATCGTACATCAGTGGGACTTGGCGGGTTAAGGAAACCCAACGCCTCGTGACAGAATGGAAAACTTTCAGTATGTTGCAAGTACCTTACAGAAAAAAGTCATTCCATTTTCTCAAGCTTCCATTTTATCCCATGTTCGTTATATCAAGCTTTTACTGTATAACCCGCAAACCGTGTCAAATGTCCGTAAGCATCCCCACTGAATGTCCAGTATCACACGGCCACTGGGTTAAGCCTTTTCTAACTGTCACTGAGATTGTAACACAGACCACAGGCCACGAGTACATGTTTGGTGACAGCAGCCGTCTGCCTCTCTATCGAAGGCTAATGTTGCACGGCCACCGGATTAAGTCTTGCCCCACCGCCACCACAAACAAACACAAACCACAAGCCATGAGTACATGTTCGGTGACAGTGGCTGTCCGCCTCTCTACCAAATGTTGAAAGTCGCACAGCCACCAGGAGACACACACACACACACACACACACACACACACACACACACACACAAGCTCACATTATATCAAACCCTACCACACACACACATACACACACAGAGATTCCTTCCCACAATATGATTACAATATCAGTACAGTAATCTTTGTACAAATGCATATGATAGTACTGTACACAGCACTGTACGTGCATATGTACTGTACAGTACACTTCCATTCAGTAAGGGTATTCATTTCAATACCACAGTCAGCCACCTTAGTCAAGCAGCCCTAATGGGACTGGTTAAGTTTGGTTAGGTTAGGTCAGGATAACAAACGTAATTTTGCCTGGGAAACACATTGAGAATATTTTTGAGAAAATCCTATGGTTATTTCTGAAAGGAAGAGGCGAGTGTTGTTCCTGGCTGAGGGTTTACTGGTGGTCACCATGCATCTAACACAGACCACATGCCATGAGTAAATGTACGGTAAAATCGCCTGTCTGCCTCTACACCAAATGGCGGCAGTCCCCCAACCTCCGGGATTAGTGAGAAACCCCCCACCACACACACCTGTCCACTTCCCTACTGAATGGTCAGAGTTGGCAGGCCGCATTAGTCGCACACTGCGTGAAGCAGTGACGTACTGGTCATCTGCTGTTGCCATCACGCAGTAACCCTTGCTTGGGCAAACAAGTGTGAACTTTATATGCAGATGTCAAATTGCCACGTTTTGCTTCCTCTGTGCTCGGACGTAACTGTTTGGGTGCGATATGGCAGCACTTTACTGCTTGCCAGCCAACACAAGCCCGTACCTCAGTTCCCGCCTTTGTTTTGCCTCAGTGACTTGCTTGCAAGAATGGCTGTAAATGCAGTTGCTTTTGTGGTGTTCCCCTACCTTCTTCAGGTTGTGGCCCTCCTATGCTGTACTGTATTCTCATGTGTGTAGTGATGGCCCCACCACCATCTGAGAAGTGGAAGAGGATGGTTCTGACTCTGGAGAAGAACCGTGAGATATTGGGCAAGGTTGACAGAGGCTGAGCCACAGGAAGCATTCTTCGCAAATATTATCTAGCCTGTTCAACGTTGTTTGATATCAAGAAGTCGTGCGACAAGCTTATGCATTGCGGACAGGACTTCGGCGAAAGCACATGTCGGGGCAACAGGAAGGTAACAGCCCAGGCCCTGCACGCCATTACTGACCGCGCGACATTGATGTGGTTTCGCCAACATGTGGTGCCAGTGTGCTAGTGTGTGGGACTGAGGTGAAGGCTGTTACTGAGAAGTTTGCAGGCATGCACAACGTGCATGATTTCAAGGCATCCGAGGGATGGCTCTTCGGCTTCAAGCTTCACCATGGACTTACTTGCTGTGAGGCACACAATGAAGCCTTGGACATGGCAGTGGAGGAAGTAGACCCGTTTTGCCAGAAAGTGTAGCGCCTGATCAAGGATGAGGGCCTTGCCCTTGGTCAGGTCTATAACGCTGACGAAATGGTCTGTCCTACCGCTCCTTGTCCATTGACACCCTGGCTGAGGAAAGGGAGAAGACTGTACCTGGTTGGAAATTGTCCAAACAACACGTCTCTGTTTTGTGCTGTGCCAATGCTAATGGGACACACCGCCTCAAACCTGATGTTGATGGGTGTGCAAAACAACCACGTTGTCTCAGTGGGTTGATGGATAGCCTGCCTGTTGTACGGTACCATTCTGTGAAAGCCTGATTTACTGCTAAGATCTTCAGAAACTGATTCCAGATATTTTGTCAAGGAGGTTATCCGTTATCAAATGGAGGTCCTTGGTATCGCTCGCGACCAGGTGAAGGCACTCCTGCTCCTGGACAATGCCCCCACGCATCCGTCTGAGAGGGATTTGGTTGCTCCTGACAGGTGGATTAGGTGCATGTTTCTGCCACCTAATACAACTGCTCTGATTCAACCAATGGACCAGGGTATTATCGTGATTGCAAAGAGACTGTACCGCTGGAGGTTCCTGAACGAGGTGATGGTGGTGCTCGAAGACAAGGACGCGGTCAAGGACACACGTGGGGAGCAGATCTTGCAGAATCTTCGATGTTACAACCTTAAGTCTGCAGTGTTCAACTGGGCAAACATATGGGAGGAATTCTCCGTCAAAACCCTCGAAAGTGGTTGGTCTCATCTCCTGCAGGGAATCAAAGCCGAGCACCACTCTGAGGAGTTTGACTTGGATGATTTCCACATTTGCCTTCGAACAGCAGGAGAGCAGGTGGACGTTGAAGACGTGAGGGATTGGCTGACGACGGTGGCAATCCTTGTTATCAGACCATGTCTGATGAGATCACCATTGCTGCCTCTGTGGGCACGGAGAAGGACAACAGGACCAACAAGGATGACGATGAGGATGAGGAGCCTGACTCGAAGCCCTCCGCAACTCCTTCAATCCCTCATCTCGGTGTCCTCTGTGGTTACCTGGAGGGGGTGCTGGAGTACGCCAAGCACCCGAACTGTGACAGGGAGTTGGTGCCGCTCCACCTGGCGATGGAGCTGCGAGGAGTCTGGGACGCCGTCATCCTCAAGCAGAATCATCAGTCCTATCGGCAGACCTGGATTGACCAATTCTTCAAGCCTGCGACCCCCACGAGTGCCAGCCCATTCTCACCACCACCACCACCACCTCGTATCCCGCCTTCACCATCGGAAAAACAACTGAACACATCGACAGCCGCTGAGTCTCCACTGGACATAAGTTTGTGGCTGTCTTCAGAGTCTCCTGAAGTGGGTAGGCCACCATCACTGCACCAGATGTCACCGTCCATTGCCCAGCTCCAGCAGGTTCAGGAGGAGGAGGAGGACTTCTTGGACATTTGCTAGGTGCAAATGTTTGCCACTAGACTACATGGGACAACTGTACACCTGCTGGAGGTGTGTGGGTTAAGCAGCCAATCTGCTGTGCACTAGGTGGTAAGTACCCCAACCATATGTTTTTTGGCAGGTAACTTTAGGTTTCTTTCTTAGTTTCCTTGGTGTTAAAAATTATTTAGGATAATCCTAAGTATATTTTGATGTCACAATATGGCAGAATGACCTGAAAATAATGCCAAAAACAGAAGGGGTATTGTACATACAGCAGTGTTTTGGTAGGGTTTGGTATGTTTTTGCTTTTTTGTTTTTCATTTTTTTTTTATATTATTTTGGATAATCCGACGTATGTTTTGATGTCGAAATATGGCACAATGACCGGAAAACACTGCCACAATAAGGAGAAGTACCATATATACAGTAGTGTTTAGGCAGGGTGTTTTTTGGTTTTCAATGTTTTTTTTTGCATATTTTTTTGGTGTTGCAAATTATTTTGGATAATCCTATGTACATTTTGATGTCGAAATATGGGAGAATGACCTGAAAACACTGCCAAAATATGGAGGGGTACTGTACATACAGTAGTGTGTAGGTAGGGTGTTTTCTGGTTTTCAGTGGTCTTTCTGAATGATTTTCTTGGTGTTTACCATTACTCTGGATATTCCTATGCATATTTTGATGTCTAAATAAGCCTAAATGACCAGAAAACACTGCCAAATTAAGCACTGGTACTGTACAAATAGGTTAGGTATAGGTTGGAGATGGGTACAGGTAGAGTCTGGGTATGGTAGGGGAAGGGTGTTCATTTATCGGATGTTGCCACTACCTGGACATGCCTTTGGCTCTATTATGTCCAGATAAATGAGGGATTAGTGTACTGACAAAGCAGAGTAAGTGCAGCCATGTCCAGTTTGCCACACAGGTGTGCGAAGTAACTCCATCTAGTGCAGGGTATGGGATAAGTGGGTGCATAAGAGATGTACTGGAATTAAAGGTAGGCTGTGAAATAATGCTGATTTCATGTGTTTGGTGTGTCTGGTAGAGCATGTAAGGACTGACAGGTGTGAATGGACTGATCATGCTGCAGTGTCCTTTGAGTGTGTGGAGGAGTTTTGAAAGGAATGCTCTTGCTGGAAAGTCTCTTGATTGTGTGGATGAGTTTTGTTATTTGGAGGACATGTTATAAGCTGGAGATGGATCGGAGCTACCTCTGTGGCTATGGTAAGGAGAAGTTGAAAGAAGTTCAGAAAGCTGTTGCCTCTCCTAACACTGCGAGGGCTCTCCCTCCATGCTAAGGGATCCTTGTATGTGGCATGTTTTAGGAGTGTCATGCTGTACCATAGTGAGACCAGGGCACTAAGGAAGAGGATATTTACAGGCTCAAATGTACAGAAATGACAGTGACTAAATGGATGTGTGGTGTGTCCTTGAATGCGAGGCCTGGGGGGCCAGGATTAAATCTGAAGAGTTGTAAGGAAGGATGGGACTGGGAGCCATCTGAGTGTGCTTTGAGCATTATGGAGGTTATTCTCTCAGGCATGGAAGCATTCATTCCCTTCTCATATCCTCTGACTAATGCAAGAAAGCCTTGGTTTAATCACGCTTGTTCTAATGCTGTCCGCAACAAGGAGAGGGCCTATGAAAGGTACCAGAGCCAACACACCCCTGAATCACATCTTTTTTATATTTCTACCCGAAATCGTGCTAAGTCTGTTCTTCGCTCTGCTAAAAATAATTTCATCCGTGCTAAATGCTCTCAACTCCCTAACTCGAATTCTTCTCGCTTCTTCTGGCACCTTGCCAAAAACCTAACAACTTTACCTCATCATTCTTCCCTCCTCTTTTCTACTCTGATGGCTCTGTAGCTATTTCTTCTACTGATAAAGCAGATCTCTTCGCTCAGACTTTCTCCTCCAATTCCACCTTAGACGATTCCGGTGCTGTTCCTCCATCACATCCCCCCCTCTGACTTCCTCATGACTGACATTAAAATTTCTTCAGCTCATGTATTTTCTGCCATCACTGGCCTCAATACTAACATGGAATATGGGCCTGATGGAGTCCCTCCTGCGTCCTCAAAAACTGTGCTTCTGTGCTTACACCCTGCCTAGGTAAACTCTTTCACCTTTGTCTATCAACTTGTTCCTTTCCTTCTTGCTGGAAGTTTGCTCTCATTCAGCCAGTCCCAAAGAAGGGTGACCATTCCCAACCCTCTAACTAACGTCCAATTGCTTTAACATCCTGTGTCTCAAAAGTTTTCGAGTCAATTCTTAACAGAAAAATCTTAAAGCATCTTTCCTGTCACAACCTTCTTTCTGATCGTCAGTATGGGTTCCGTCAGGGATGCTCCACTGGCGATCTTCTCACCTACCTTTCAGACTCCTGGTCATCCTCCTTTCGGGACTTTGACGAAAGCTTTGCCATTGCACTTGACATCTCAAAGGCTTTCAATCGAGTCTGGCATAAATCTTTAACTTCCAAACTGCCCTCCTAAGTTTTCTATCCTTCTATCTGTGCCTTCATCTCTAGCTTCCTTGGTCGTTCTATAGCCGCTGTTGTAGACGGCCATTGTTCTTCTCCTAGACCTATCAACAGTGGTGTTCCTTTGGGCTCTGTCCTATCACCAACTCTCTTCCTTGACCTTCTAAGCTGTACATCTAACTCTATCCACTCATTCGCTACTGATTCCACCCTTCACCATTCTGTTCAGTTTCTGCAACATCCATCTCAGCAGTTACTTCAACAAAAAAGGGATGAGGCTATGGCACACCTAATGTCTGACTTGGCTCGTATCTCTGATTGGGGTAAAAATAATCTTGTTATTTTTAATGCATCAAAAACTCAGTTCTTACACTTATCAACCCGACAAAATCTTCCTCAGGATTACCCACTAATGTTTAATAATGTCCAGCTCAGTCCTACATCATCGTTGAACATGCTTGGAGTTTCATTCTCTCGGGATTTGTCTTGGAAAGAACATATTACATCTCTTGTGAAATCTGCTTCCAAGAGATTAGGTGTGCTAAGCCGACTCCGAACTTTCATTACCCCTGCACAGGTGTTGATCTTGTACACGGGTTTTATTCACCCGTGTATGGAGTACAACTCTCATGTGTGGGGAAGCTCCCCACATGCAGCTCTTCTCAATATGGTGGAGTCAAAGGCTTTTCATCTCATTAACTCTCCTCCTCTTACTGATTCCCTTCAACCTTTGTCTCTTCGCCGCACTGTTGCACCTTCATCTTTCTTCTATCGCTACTTCAACGGTCACTGTTCCTCTGAACTGTCTGCTTGCATCCCTCCACCTCTACGACGGGCACGAAGTACCCGTCTAGCAACAAACTCTCATTCCTTTTCTGTCCAGCTCTCAAATGCAAGAATTAACCGTTACTCCCAGTCCTTCATTTATGCAACTGGTCAACTCTGGAACTGTCTTCTTCTGTCTGTATTCCCTACTTCCTATGATCTCCAGTCTTTCAAACGCAGTGTGTCCAGGCATCTCGAAATGAATGGATCTTGAATTTGGCTCTTTTTTGTATTGTTTTTGCTTTTTCTTGGAAGGAACAGTATGCAGGCCCATGGCCTTTGGTTTCTTCTTCCTTGCATTAAAAAAAAAAAAAAAAGTATTGGTATTGTGATGAGAAGGGGTAGACTGAGATGGTTTGGCCAAGTTGAAAGGATGGGGGATGATGATTATGTGCGAAAGGTGAGGGGGGTAAACGTCGAGGGTAGGGCTGTGAGACGCAAACCAAAAATGATATGGGACAAGGTCATAAAGTGTGACCTCATGAATACGGGACTAAAGAAGGAGGTTGTCAGAGATCAAGCTGCATGGAGAGCTTACACTGGAAGACCAAGGTCGATGCATGCAAGCTTGCTGGTGCCTTTATAAAAGTCTCATTCTCAATCAGGGATGTGTCATAACTTTTTTCCTGCAACTCTTACTGTAAACTGGGAGAAACTGGTAAATCAGCTTTATAGGTAGCAATGGGGCTTTAATGGCAATCATTTTGTAATTTACTGTGGAATTAATAGCAAGGAAGAATGACAATAAAGGCAACATATAACAAGGACTTCTGTGAATGGGTTCTACAAAACACTGACCTCTGGGTAGGAGAAGATGTGTAAGGTGGAGAACTTGATCAGCCTTGCCCCAAGATAAAGTGTACTGGAGGGCTGTAGATATGTGTTGGCTGTGTGCTTCAGTGGTTTCAGCTAAGAGGCTCTCTGTCAGTGCTACAGACACCAGGAACCATACCTGAGGCAAGAAATGAACATTTTGGAACAGGGATACAATGGTAATGTAAACATATCTTCACCATTCAATTACAGTATATTAATAATATGTTAATGTTATGTATTGTACTTTACTTACTGTAACAGCTGGGTAGCATACACCAAATATGAGTGAGCAGTTTTACTACAGTACACATTTTCAAGCCATGTTTTTTAGGTCCTGAAGGGTAACTAACAGGCAGCTCTGAGGAATATCACTCTATAACTGGAGAAGTGACCCACTCCCACCTAATGCTTCATACATGGGATAGCAAAGTATGTAAAGATGCTAGAGTACTGGGTGAGAAGTGCATATGGAAACTGTGTTAAGTGACTGTCTGAGAGAAAGTCTGTATACTGTCACTGAGGGAATTTCAACAGGGTACAATGTGCGAGAACACAATAAGACAAGGAACTGGCACTAATGCAACATCTAAAATCTCCACCCCTGGGTAGGGCTGAACCTTGGTCAAGAAAACTGGTAGATGAACATGCTACCAACCTGACCACTAGATGTGAGATGGTGGAAACACAAACCCATTATATGAAAATAAGTTAGCCTATGTCTTACTGGTACCTCAGGTTCTGACACATGATAAAGCTGTGTATCTTGGGTATAGCAGCTGCAGCATCCACCCGGGAGCTGAATTTCCTCAAATTAACCTGCACCTCAAAATAGGGAAGGATCCTGCCCTGAACCTGATGAGGCGTTATCTATCCACTACAACAGGGTATGTCCTGTACTGTACCTGTAGGACAGCCTCACAGAAGCAGCTGCTTACTTGTGGTCAACAGGTCTGCTTGGCCAGACAGACCAAGGTTAAGCAACAACAATAATATCCAGTACCTCACTGGTGTTACCTGAGCCTCAAAAAAAGTTTAAGCAGGAATTTAAGTAAAACTGTTGAGGAACAGTAAAAAATTAGTGCCATATTACTGACTGAGTTTCCTGAGGTCTGCATCTAATCCTTCACTACCACAGGTATTTTCAAAGTGCATAAAATTATTCAACAGTGATTAAAATAAACTATAAGAGATGTCATCATATTTAATTGGTTACTGTACTGCACTATACCTACACCTGATGTGGTGTCAGTCTGACATCATACCAGCAGCACAAGCAGTAGCTGAACCAAGGAAATTACTTAAAGTATACCCAATGGAAACTTGAGTAATGTGATGCTGCTGTTCCTCCATCACTCCCACCCCTCTGACTTCCTCATGGCTGACATTAAAATGTCTTCAGATTATGTGTTTTATGCCATCAATGGCCTCAATACTAACAAAGCATATAGGCCTTATGGGGTCCCTCGTGTTGTCCTCAAGAACTGTGTTTCTATGCTTACACCCTTCCTAAGTAAAACAAATTTTAAACCACTTTTCCTATCGCAACTTTTTCGATCATCAGTTTGGGTTCCGTCAGGGACACTCCACTGACGATCTTCTCACCTTCCTTTCAGACTCTTGGTCATCCTCCTTTCAGAACTTCAGAGAAAGCTTTGCAATTACAGTACACCTAACATCTCAAAGGCTTTTAATCAAGTCTGGCAAAATCTTTAATTTCTAAACTGCCCTCTTACGGTTTCAATCCTTCTATTTGTGCCTCCATCTTTAGCTTCCTTTCTGGTCATTCAATAGCTGCTATTGTAGACGGTTACCATTCTTTACTAGGACTATCAGTAGTGGTGTTCCTCAGGGCTCTGTTATATCACCAACTCTCTTCCTTCTATTCATCAATGACCTTCTAAGCTGTACTTCTAACCCTGCTCCCTCATACGCTGATGATTCCACCCTTCCTTTTTTCATCTGCCTCTCGCAGCATCCATCTCAGCACTTACTCCAACAAACAAGGGATGAGGCTATGGCACACTTAATATCTGACTTGGCTCATATCTCTTGTTGGGCTAAAAGTAATCTTGTCGCTTTTAATGGATCAAAAACTCGGTTCTTACATCATTTGATCCATCAAAAACTACCACAGGAATATCCTCTAATTTTTAACAATACCCATCTCAGTCCTGCATCACCTTTCAACATATTTGGAGCTTCATCTCTGAACATAGGCTTGGAGCTTCATTCTCTCGGGATTTATCTCGGGAAGATAAAATTAGCTACCTCTCCCGTAAAACCTGCTTCCAAGAGACTGGGTGTGCTAAGCCAAATCCATGCTGTCTTTACCCCTGCACAGTTGTTAACTTTATACATGGGTTTTATTTACCACAGTGTAAAGTACAACTCTCGTGTGGGGAAGCTCACCATATACAGCTCTTCTCAACAAGATGGAGTCAAAGGCTTTTCGTCTCATTAACTCTCTTCCTCTTACTGGCTCCCTTCAACCTCTCTTCACTGCACTGCTGCATCTTTATCTCTTTTCTATTGCTACTTCAATGGACTGCTCCTCTGAACTTCTGCCTACATCCCTCCATCACTACAGTGAGTGTGTGTAGCATCCATCTAGCATCAAACTCTCATCCCTTTTCTGTCCAACTCTCTAATGTGAGAGTTAACCATTACTCCCAGTCCTTCAAGTATGCAACAGGTCAACTCTGGAACTGTCTTCTTCTGTCTGTATTTCCTACTGCTTATGACCTCCAGTCTTTTCAACACAGTATGTCCAGGCATATCAAAATAAATGGATCTTGAATATGGCTCTCCATTAGCGTACCTTTATTTTTTCTTGAAGGGAATGATTTGCAGGCTTCTAGCCTTTGGTTCCTTCTTGCTGACATTAAAAAATAAATAAATAAATATATACGACTTCCAGGATTAACTCCCTCACTCCAATGACAAATTTAAAAAATTTATTCTTGCTACTTTCATACACTTTATTCAATTAAAGCGAAACATTTCAAAGTGGGGCAAGTTACGTATATCCTTCATTAACTCCTTCACTACTAGGTTTCTCTCCAAAGCTGAATAAAATCATCTATAAGAACAAAAGTAAAAATAAAATGGAAAAATGTTATTCTGGTGAAAGGATTTCTTGTGCTCATGGGTTAAGGCAACCGGCAACAGACAGACAGACAGACAGATGGATATACAGGGAGATACAATACAGCAGAACTGTCCCCAGTGTTAACCTGCTTGAGTGAGGATGACATTAGCTGCATGGCGAAGTTTGAGAGGATTGCTTGATACATGGTGTTATGCTGGTATTGGGCATCTGGCCCTGGAAAGATACCTACAGTAGAATCTCAAATTTAGCGTGACTAGATCTGGACAACTTATTTTCAATGGCACATCAAATATTTACTAAACCACAATTTTTGACCACAAACTTGCAATTTTTGATGAGTTGAGGCTGGAGTTTCAGACCTGATATGTGACTAGGGCCATTGGTTTCTGTCTGCAAACACAGTCTGGCTATGTAGGACTGAAAAATCACAGCTGCCAATCAAAAGGTAAACACTTGGCCATTATTTGTGATGAAGTGGCTCTTTTTATGATGATTCAGATGTACATTATAAAAGTTGGAAACTTATTTTTTGGGTGGTAGGTGGGGGTGCTCACCATCCATGCGCTTGATGGAGTGCTGCTCTAGGGTGAGTGCCCTTTCCTCTCTTCCTTCCTTCTGTCCTCTTCTGTCTTTCTTTCCTTCATTCTTTCCTCTTCCTTCTGTCTACAGATAATCAATAACAAGCCAGGATTTGTCTTGGAAAGAACATATTACATCTATTGTGAAATCTGCTTCCAAGAGATTAGGTGTGCTAAGCCAACTCCGAACTTTCTTTACCCCTGCACAGGTGTTGATCTTGTACACGGGTTTTATTCACCCGTGTATGAAGTACAACTCTCATGTGTGGGGAGGCTCCCCACATGCAGCTCTTCTCAATAGGGTGGAGTCAAAGGCTTTTCGTCTCATTAACTCTCCTAAATCTTACTGATTCCCTTCAACCTTTGTCTCTTCGCCGCACTGTTGCATCTTTATCTCTCTTCTATCGCTACTTCAACAGTCACTGTTCCTCTGAACTGTCTGCTTGCATCCCTCCACCTCTACGACGGGCACGTAGTACCCGTCTAGCAACAAACCCTCATCCCTTTTCTGTCCAACTCTCTAATGCAAGAGTTAACCGTTACTCCCAGTCCTTCATTTATGCAACTGGTCAACTCTGGAACTGTCTTCCTCTGTTTGTATTTCCTACTTCCCATGATCTCCAGTCTTTCAACCACAGTGTGTCCAGGCATCTCGAAATGAACGGATCTTGAATTTGGCTCTCTTTTGTATTATTTTTGCTTTTTCTTGGAAGGAACAGTATGCATGCCTGTGGCCTTTGGTTCCTTCTTCCTTGCATAAAAAAAAAAGTATCGGACATGGCTATCACTATGAAAATCATCATTTCTCATATCTTATGCACTAAAATATGGGATACAAACCATCAAATAAATAAACTGTTACCAGAAAAAGAGTTAGGAATGGCAAAGGTGTTCACTGTTCACCAACAGCACTGGTCATTCTTGACCCTAACCTAACCTAACCTAACCTAACCTAAATCTGAAAACCACCTACCTAACTCCCTACCGGACATGCATAGCACTTAATTAAGACCCCATTCACATAAATAATTGGCACAGAGCAAGAATTAATCGAATTTTAACCCAAAAATGATGATTTTGAGGTGAGTAAGGCAGGGGTGTTCGCCAGCTGACTACATAATGAACATAAGGAAGAGACATGATTATTACTGAGAAAATCACCTTTTCACAGCCTGTGCACTCAAATATGGGACACAAAGCATGAAGTAAACAAAATGCAGCCAGAAAAATTATGACTGAGAGGCGTGTGGGGCGAAAATGTTCACCAGTTGAATAGATAGTGAATGTAAGAGACATGGTAATCACTGAGAAAATCACCTCTTTCACAGCCTGTGCACTCAAATATGGGACACAAAGCATGAAGTAAATAAAATGTAACCAGAAAATGAGTATATAGAAGTGATTATGGAAAATATTTAGCAGTTGACAATGTTTACTTACAGTCCATGATTGTTGTTTACCCCCATCTCTAAGGTTTTTACAGTGACCATAATTGCTCTTGAATCATGTCCAGTAATCCAGTGTTTAACTACACTTAATCCTTAGCACCGTGACTTTTGTTTATTTAAACAAGAACGAAAATACCGCAAAAGATCGGACAGCCGTCCATTGTTCACGGGAGTTGAGACGGAACTAGTAAGAGGGCGATTTGGCAGGAAGGGAGCTAGTTGGCGCAAGCGGGAAATTCAAACTGACGCAGCCGGGGAAAATCGGATTTTTTAAGGATTTTTTCGAATTTTTGGGCATTTTGGGGTTTGGACAGCCTACGATGTCCGAACAGTGATGTATCTGGATAGTGGATGTCAGGATAGCAGAGAGATTACTGTATTTCCTCTACGAACATTTGCTGCACTAAGCACAGTACATATATTTCACACAAAACCATACGTAACTTATCACTGTCTAAAAACGGTGCAATACATTTCATTCAAGTATGTGACTGTGTGGCGTATTTGACGCCTCTCATTCTTCCATTGTTTGCGGTAACTCGGGCAATGCACACAATAAATTTCACTACAAACGTATATTTCACACTACACCATATGCTATATATCACTATCACAATGATTCCTGGCATTATATCTATCACACAGTACACACACTTGCTTCACACTATAGGTAAAATACTCTCACCATTTGGGTCAGGGTGATGCAAAGTAGCAAACCCAGCTATAACAAACACGACTCCTGCCAAGGACTAATGGCTGGTAACGGGCCCCAACACTTTACGAACAATATATATATGTTCCATAGACACAATCGCTTCACAATATACTCATAAACACTATACAATAACAATATTTCAATCATGGCTTTTGCCTCAGGCAGGATGGGGAAAATGGAGGAAGTTTAAAGGGATGAGGGACAGAGCGCTACCTGGCTGGTGGTGACTTTTTTTTTTTATGCAAGGAAAAAGGAACCAAAGGCAGGGAGCCCCCCAAACCGTTCCTCTGCGGAAAAAAAGAAAAACAAAGCAAAAGACAGCTATAATCAAGATCAGATAATTTTGAGACGCCTGGACACACTGCGTTTGAAAGACTGGAGATCATAGGAAGCAGGAAATACAGACATAGGGAGACAGTTCCCGAGCTGACCTGTTGCATACATGAAGGACTGGGGATAATGACTAACTCTTGCATTAGACAGCTGGACTGAAAAGAGATGAGAGTTTCTTGCTGGACGGGTGCTACATGCCCGTCACAGAGATGAAGGGATGCAAGCAGACAGTTCTGAGGACCAGTGACCATTGAAGTAGCAACAGAAAAGAGATAAAGATGCAACAGAGCAGCGAAGAGACAGAGGTTGAAGGAAGCCAGTAAGAGAAGGAGAGTTAATGAGACGAAAAGCCTTTGACTCCACCCTACTGAGAAAAGATTCCCCACACATGAGAGTTGTACTCTACACACAGGCGAATAAAACCCGTGTATAAAGTCAACAACTGTGCAGGGGTAAAAAATGCACAGAGTCGGCTTAGCACACCTAATCTCTTGGAAGCAGATTTTACAAGAGATGTAACATGATCGTTCCAAGATAAGTCCCGAGTGATTGAAATCCCAAGCATGTTCAAGGATGATGCAGGATTGAGCTGAATATTATTAAACATTAGTGGGTAATCCTGTGGAAGATTTTGTCGGGTTTTTTGCATTAAAAACAACAAGATTATTTTTACCGCAGTCAGAGATACAAGCCACGTCAGACATTATGTGTACTATAGCCTCATCCCTTGTTTGTTGAAGTAAATGCTGAGACAGACATTGTGGGAACTGAATAGTAAGGTGAATGGTGGAATCATCAGCGTATGAGTGGATAGAGTTAGACGTACAGTTTAGAAGGTCAATGATGAATAAAAGGAAGAGAGTTGGTGATAGGACAGAGCCCTGAGGAACACTAATGTTGACAGATCTAGGAGAAGAACGATGGCCATCTACAACAGTGGCTATAGAATGACTAGAAAGGAAGCTATAGATGAAGGAACAGATAGAAGGGTAGAAACCATAAGAAGGCAATTTGGAAATTAAAGATTTATGCCAGACTCAATCAAAAGCCTTTGAGATGTCAAGTGCAATGGCAAGGCTACCGCCAAAGTTCTGAAAGGAGGATGACTAGGAGTCTGAAAGGTACGTGAGAAGATCGCCAGTGGAGCATCCCTGATGGAACCCATAGTGACCATCAGAAATAAGGTTGTGACAGGAAAGATGCTTTAAAATTTTCCTGTTACGATTTGGCATGAAAACTTTAGAGACATAGGATGTTAAAGCAATTGAACGATAGTTAAAGGGTTGGGAATGGTCACCTTTCTTTGGGACTGGCTGAATGAGAGCAAACTTCCAGCAAGAAAGAAAGGTACATGTTGACAAACAAAGGCGAAAGAGTTTACCTAGGCAGGGTGTAAGCACAGAAGTACAGCTCTTGAGGACAACGGGAGGGACTCCATCAGGCCCATATGCCTTGTTAGTATGAGTATTGAGGCCTGTGATGGCAGAAAATACATCAGCTGAAGAGATTTTAATGTCAGCCATGAGGAAGTCAGAGGGGGGGAAGTGATGGAGGAACAGCACCGGAATCGTCCAAGGTGGAACTGGAGGAGAAGGTCTGAGTGAAGAGGCTTGCTTTATCAGTAGAAGAAATAGCTATTGAGCCATTAGAGCAGAAAAGAGGAGGGAAGAGTGATGAGGTAAAGTTGTTAGAAAGGTTTTTGGCAAGGTGCCAGAATGAGTGGGAGGAATTAAAGTTGGAGAATTGAGAGCATTTAGTACGGAGGAAATTACTTTCAGCAGAGCGAAGAACAGACTTAGCACGATTCCGGCCTGAAACATAAAAAAAATGTCATTCTGGGCTGGGTTGGCTCTGGTACCTTTCATAGGCCCTCTCCTTGTTGTGGACAGCATTAGAACATGCGTGATTAAATCAAGGCTTTTTTGCATTAGTTGAAGGATATGAGAAGGGAATGTATGCTTCCATGCCCAAGAGAATAACCTTCATAATGCGCAAGGCATACTCAGATGGCTCCTTGTCATGGAAGCAATAATCATTCCTGGGAAAATCAAAGAAGTACTGCCTGAGGGCCTCCCCTCCCAATCCGCAGCTCCAAAGTCCCACAATCGACGTTTCTTTGGAGGGTCCACAGGCCGTACCAGAGCGACAGGACAGGTTAAGGCAATAAGGTTGTGATCGGAGGAGCCCAACGGAGAGGAAAGATTAACAGTGTAAGAAGAGGATTAGTTGTAAGGAAGAGGTCAAGTATGTTGAAGCACTCTTCAAGGCAGTCAGGGATATGGGTAGGGTGCTGTACAGGCTGCTCTAGGTCATTTAGTATAGAAAAGATGTAGGCTTGTTCACCAGGTGGATCAGTGAAAGGGAAGAGACTGTGGAATACCAATTCATTCTGCTCCCCGCTACAACCAGCGGGGTTGCAAAGTGCTTACTTTGGATGCTAGACTGGGCTGCTAGGATGCACTAAAATTTGATACAAATTGGCCGGAAACTTATTTTTGATGAATATTTTTCTGCCTTTAGAATGCAATTCGTGTCTTCGTGTTCTGATCAAGACAAACCCAAAGAATGCGAATCGCATCTCTGTGTGCTGATGGGTTAATTAAGAAAAGACAGATAAACCGGTACAAAATTAGTTGCACCATTAATGACATGAACTGCGTCAGCTGTTCACAAGAACAAAGAAACCATCTCATGTGGGTCAAGGATGCAGGTGTTGACACTCTAGACCTGTGAAAACACATGTATAGCAGCATTCTTTATTGCACATTATACACAATAAAAATGAGTGAAATAGACATTAGGTGAATGACTGCACAAGTACCAGCTGTATGCATTCTGTGTATCCTTTCAGTTAGAAATTAAGATGCCTTAGTCCCAATCTAGCCTGCGCAAAGCAACACGCGAACAGTGGTGTCATGTATCACACATTGCATTATTTACAGACAATATAACGATGAATATGAGTGTAATGAGGATCTCCAGCGAACAGTTGTGCAGCTACCAGCTATGTGTACTACGATGAACGAGCCCCATGAGGAGCATAAGAAAATAATAATGATTAAAAAAAAAAAAATACTGGCTCATATTCCAGTCAAAATAACAATACAGTAAACACTAATTAATTCGTACTTCAATATTTCGTAATTCAGGATAACTCGTAAAGGCTATCATGGGGGGGGAACTCATTTACAGTGTATAGTACACTACTGTATAGTAATCTAAGTGTATGTAATCTAAGTGCTCAAAGTGTTCAGTGTTCTTATTAGAAAAGTGTTCAGAAAAGTGAAATAGAGCCTCCCAATCCACCACTTCCCCCTGCCAAAGGCCTCCTCCAAGCTTGAATACTTCCCTGCAGTACCAAAACAAGGTAAGGTTCTATTACTTTTTTTATTTTTATTTTTTCTCAACGTACAGTACTGTATTGTATAATGTGTTTTGGAGGGAGTGGGGGAAGAAACCCCATTAACTCGTAAAAATGCTAACTCGTGGAGGGTTGGAACCCAATTACCACGAGTTAACGAGGGTTCACTGTACTTGGTGACAAGGGCTGAAATATAAGATAACGCACGATAATTACAAGAGGCAGATACAACCACAAAAAGCAGTTATTGGACATGATGAAAGCAACAGCTGGGAGGTTTCTGTATGTTCCAGCGGATGAACTCATTTCAGCTTTGATATTTCAAACCGGATGTTTTAAACACTGTCACAACATGACTTCATCAGAATGTTATTATGAATAATCCAATGGCAAGTAATAACTTATATGGTAATACAGTACACTGGAAAGGAGGTAGTGGAAATGGTATGCTATAAGTTTGTTTGGATGGTTGTCATGTTCACAGGAAAGAGTAAGATGAGAAAATTAAACAGAAAGGAGCCTTGTGTGTGTGTGTGTGTGTGTGTGTGTGTGTGTGTGTGTGTGTTTACCTGTTTGTATTTACCTACTTGTAGTATACAGGAATTGAGTTAAGCTCATGTTGTCCTGTCTCCATATCTACATTCATCTAATCTAGTTTTAAATACATGAATGTTTTTCACCTGCACCACCTCTTCGTCTAAGTCATTCCAAATACTTATGCTTCTGTTTGGGAAACTGAACCTTTTGACATCATTAAGACATCTACTTTTCCTCAACTTGAAGCCATGACCTCTTGTTCTTCCATCACCCAACACAAAAAGATCCTCTCTATCCACCCTTTCCAAATCTCTTACATTTCTAAATATCATGATCAAGTCACCTCTTTCCCTTCTCTCGTGCAATGTTGGTAACTTCAGTTTTTCCAATCTCTCCTCGTAGGTGAGTTCCCTTAAACACGGTATCATCCTCGTTGCCATCCGTTGAACCCTCTCTAGTTTATCAATATGTTTCTTCAAATGAGGTGACCATACCACAGCCGCATACTCTAGTCTTGGTCTTATCATTGTCACTATCAACTCCCTCAACATTTCCTCATCCATATAATTAAAAGCCACTCTCATGTTAGTCAATAATCTATAAGTTCCCCCAGTGACTTTGTTTATATGCTTTTCTGGTGACAAGTCATCCCAAATAGTGACTCCCAAGTCTTTCTCATCTTTTCGTTTACTAATTATCTCATTGCCCATTTTATATGTCCAGTGCAGTCTTCTTTCACTTATTCCCATTTCTAATACATGACACATCTTGACATTACAATCCATTTTCCAAGTCTGGCTCCAGCTGTGGAGTTTGTCCAAGTCCTCTTGCAGTTTTTTACAACTATCAATACATTTAATATGTTTCATAATTTTAGCATCATCTGCAAACATACTCATGCAATTGTTCAAACCCTCTGGCAAATCATTTACATATATCAGAAACATTATAGGGGCCAGGACAGAGCCCTGGGGTACTCCACTAGTCTTAGGGGCCAGGACAGAGCCCTGGGGTACTCCACTAGTCATATTTCTCCATTATGAAACCTAGTCTCTTATAAATGTTCTCATCTACCTTCTTATCAAATAATCTCCCATCCATTTTAATAGTTTCCCATGCACCCCTCCAAAGGTCTTCAACTTCTACAGTAGCCTCCCACTGGACACCCTGTCAAATGCTTTTTTAAGATCTAGATAGACGCAGTCCGCCCATCCCTCTTTCTCCTGTGTGTGTGTGTGTGTGTGTGTGTGTGTGTGTGTGTGTGTGTGTGTATTCTTTACCTTGTTGTATTTTACCTAGTTGTGATATACAGGAAATGAGCTATGCTCGTGGGGTCCCGTCTCTTTCTCAGTAAGTCAAATTATGCTTTGAACTCATTTAAGTTTTTAGTGGCCGATCTCTTTGTCCAGGCTATTCCACAGGTCTATGCATCTATGAGGAAAACTATTTCTTGATATCCATCAAGCAGCTTGGCTACTTCAGTTTCATTCCGTGTTAGCTTGTTACTCTCGTATCCCATACAATCAGATCTTCTCTGTCAATTTTATCTACTCCTATTATGGCCCTGAACACTGTAATCATGTTGCCTCTCTCTCTCCTTTCCTCTAAGGGAGGCAAATCCAGCTCTTCTAGCCTCTCCCTGTATGAGAGATCTGCCAGACTGGGGACCATCTTGGTTGCTGTTCTTTGTATTCTCTCAATCTTGTTTATATCTTTCTTTTTGTGTGGGGACCACACTACTGTTGCATATTCTAACCTGAGGCAGATCATGGCCAGGATCAATTTTTTCATCATCTCATCCATGTAATGAAATGCTACTCTTATGTTAGTCAAAAGTTTATACATCTCTCTAGCTATCTTGTTAATGTGTTTCTCAGATGACACACTATCCTGGACCAGCACTCCCAAATCTTTCTCTTCTCTTGCTTTTGTGAATGGTTCATTACCCATCAAATACTTCAGTGATGGCCTCTTGGTACTTTTACCCATTTCCAATATTTAACATTTTTTTGCATTGAATTTCATTTCCCACATCCGGCTCCAATCATGTATCCTATCCACATCCTCCTGCAGCATCTTACAGTCTTCCTCAACTTCTACTTTCCTCAAGATCTTTGCATCATCAGCAAACAGACTTGCATAACTATTCATTCTATCTACCATATCATTTACGTGAATCAGCAATACAGCAGAGTCGCAATTTAACGTGAATCAGCAATACAGCAGAGTCGCAATTTAAGTCCAAACGAAACAACAATCTTACAATAACACGAGCATTTAATTTCTCCCATAATTACATAATAGCACGGTAATACCACTCAACTGTGCGAGAAACTGTGGAAAATGGGTGCGTTTTGGTATTGGATTTCCAGATATAACTCGTGTGTTATGCTTTTATCGGTCACTGATTGGTTTCCTTGACCCCACCCGACCCGTGTGACCCCCATACCACCTGCCACAGCCAGCTGACTACCTCACAGTGTTGTGTGAACAGTCGCTGTGATAAGAAGTTTATTTGCTTATTTCCTTGCTCCTCATTTCCTCAAGAACTCTGAGCAAGTGGTTCCAAACTAACTTTAGTTATGCCTAAGCACCCTGAAAGTGCTTTGAACACAAGAAAAGCATTTATTCTAAATGAAAATGTAAAATTATTGGACGAAGTAGCGTGTTGTGTTGAAATAAAAATGATCAGTGGTAGGTGGTGGCAAACATCATCCACTCACGTGATGTAGTGCTGCCTACTTCTTCTTTAGCCTTTATCATTCTTTTTCTGTGCCTGCTCTCCTCTCTTCCTATTTCTCCCATCTTTTCTCTCACTCTTATTGCTTTTCTTTCCTTTACCGCTGGCTTTACATTGAGTGACAAGCCAAATGGTTTCCCGTAAGGCAAGAAACATTTACAATGCTGGGTGGTAACCATATAACAGAACCATACGTGCTCTCCACGTGTTAACAAGTGGGTTGGTGGAAGGTTAGTGCCCCTCCCCGTAAAACAAATAACTCAAAGTCAAATGGCCACCTCTTATGGGATTATGGGATCTGGAAATAGATAGGTAGATAGACATAAAATGAGTCAGGATGTTCACAATGTGCATGTGTTGGAAAAAAAAAAAAAAAGTTAATGATGAAGGGGAGGCGGTAGCTCGATCGGTAGAGAGTTGGCTTGCGGTCCCGTGGGACCCAGGTTCGAATCCTCGCTGGTGCAGGGAACAATTTAAGGATTTGAATTTCATTAAATCAGGCTTTACTGATCTACCAGAAGACCCGCCGACATGTCGTAAAAATGACCCCGCTAATACCAATACACCAGTCCTGTATGAGACAGCCCTAGCATGTATTCAATATGGACGGTGGGTGTTAAGCGCCGAAGTGGTGACATGTAGATTGTAGGAGGACGACTGGGCCTTGATAGCAGGCTGTGAAGCCTATGCCCAGAGTCGGACACATAAAAAAAAAAAAAAAAAAAAAAAA